>LKNJ01000007.1:0-235999 GCA_002120245.1 Maccullochella peelii
CATTTTCTGCAGGAAATGCAGTTTTTCTAGTTGAAAAAAGAATGCTGTGCAAGTTCATGCTCATCTTCATCTTTAAAATGATCTCATACATTCTGAATACATACTGAGTTTGAATGATGTTGGTGTTTATATGGTTTAATGGGCTAACAAGTCGTTTTGGAGTCGGGAAATCTTAATTTGGAATTTGATTAGTGTGTAGTCAAAATTATGAGAAAGGACACGGACTTTCAACAAGAAAACGTTTATTACTGCAAAGACAAGTCACAAATTTTAAGAAAACAACACTAAGAAGCTAGCCTGAGCTGAGATCTGAAATATTCAGAAAACCAAACTACATGTGTCTTTAATAGTTTCTATAGTCATCAATACGACACACTAAATGATAATGTCTTTATAAATATAAAAGTTCCCCAATTGTCCTCGTTTTTTTTATGTAAAATACACAATACAAATCACCCTACACGCATTGGTTTGCTTGCCAATTTGAGAAGAAAACTTAATGGCACACAAAAAGAAAGTCACATGAAATTTGTGTGTATATATTATATCATACTATACATTATCCAAAAAAGAGGGGAAAAAAAAAATTCACAAAAGCACTTTAGCCAACATATCTGATAAAATTTTCACCAAAAGAACAAATCAAATAATTAGGACACAAATAAATATACCTTTTTCAGTTTTTGATATATACATATTTTTGTCTAGGGTGAATCAAAATAAAAACCTTCCCCAAATGCCACTGCCAAATGCTTGTGCTTGCATTAGAGCGTGCTACAGATGGCCACGACTCACTAGACTGTCAAATGGCACTTGAAAACATCCAAATACAAATCTCAAACAGGTCACAGCATTCAGAAAATAACATTTGACAAAAGAAATCACAATCATGAGAAAACAAGTCATAAGAGAGCATTTTACTTACAGTAACTCTCCTTGTTCATTAACCAGTTCTATACAATAAAAAGCCATCTGTAGATAATCTACCATGTGTAAACTACTAAGTATGCATGTATGTGTGTGTGTGTGTCTGTGGTGTCACATCCAGTAAATAATAAATAGTCCAGTCTGAGGACAGGTCTTTATGCTTCCTCAGCCCTGGTGTCTTCTCAGTGGCAGCACCTGTGCAATGAAATGTCTGTTCTGATAGCCTCTATCTGTAGCCCACCAGAGACCCAATAGTCACCCAGGTCATCTGCTCTGGCCGGGGCGAAATTAAAGGCACTGGAGTCTGCTATGGGTCAGTGAAGCTGCCATTTAGTCCAGGTGAAGAGGCATCTCTTTGCTTTCGCTCCTATGACAAGTTAAGGAATAGCTTTTTTTTTTTTTTTTTTTTTTTTTTTTTAAATTTAATTTTTTTTACATTTTCTGGTTGGAAACGGGCTCGTTTGCAAACAGCTGTTACAAAAACAATCTTACTTCTCAATTTAAAAGACACCGAGAAATAACGTACAATTGTGTTGGCAGCATTAGCATCAGTCCAGTGTTGACCAGGCAGGCTTTGAGATGCAGAAAGCTAATTCACTGTCTGGCACGTAAGTCTATGTAAAAATAAAATGGGGAAAAATGGACAAAAACGGTTTCTAGCAGCACATGGTAGGCGTGCAAGACCAGAAAGCACTTATGATCCTAAAGCACACAATTAAGGTTTAAAGAAAACATTTTATAAGCCATATTCACTTCAGGCACAAAATAATACAAGTTTACATCTACAATGTTGTAGTTAATGTATATGACAAGGGAGCTGAGATTCATTTTTTTTTTTTTTTTTAAATCATTCAGCGAGAGAAAGAAAAATGTCATAAGCAAGAAAAAGTATCCTGCAAAACCTTCATTCCTAACCGGTACACACTACCCAGATTTACAACATAATTTAACATTTTAAGCCACAGACAGAATCCCATCACTTTTTACATCATTCTCAAAAATTCAGTGAGTGTTGGAGTCAAAGTGAGCTCTTGGGAATGGGGTAGTTAATTTTTTTCACAGTTATTATGATAAGATTTATGTGCGGCTCTGGAGAAAGTACAAGAGATCATCTAGGGCTTAAGTTTGTGTATCCATTAATTTTTTATTGGACATTTTCATTACTTCCTCTGTGTTCTCCCAACTTGTCCTCAGTTTAATACCAAGAGTCAGGGAGCAATCTATCATGCAATTTCATTATGATCACAGACTGATGTAAACAAAATGCCTCAGGCCTTCAACTTCCAGCTACTTAAAGTTAGTTGACCTTTTCTTGCAGACTTCTCAAACTGTCCTTAAGCAACATAATGAGAAAGCCAGGTTTGACATTTCAAGCCAGCAGGGATGAGGGTAAGGCTACAAGTATGAGATGTATACCGTGGGTTTAATCAATGAGGAAGGTGTCTTTGGGGTTGTAGGAATTTACTTTTCAGATTCCCCAAAGTGTCATGGAAATGATTTAACAAAACATCTGAGAGAGTCCACTGACCCAGTAACCTAAATGATGGCCAGTATTTGCACTTTCCCACCCTCCTTTACTGCTAGGCATGTTTTCTACACAGGCACAACCACAAAAAATGGCAAAGATCCTGTGTACTTGTAGTATCTAAAGGAATTCTTTGACTAGTAATACAATCTAAACGACTGTGATAACAGCAAATACAGTGCCAACCCCTCCTTTTTTTTTTTTACCTTAACCAACCTACTTGACTTACAACGAAAACAAATAAAAAACATCTGGTCCACCTGTACAGTAGGTCTGCTCTTTGCAGTGGTATAATTCATGATTCATTATCAGTAGCCATAATGATGTGTTATAATGAGTTAGCATCTAAACCAAAACACAATAAATATCAATAAATAAACATTTCTGCAGAGAAATGGTGCAGACCATTTCACCAAGCATGAAGAAACAATAACAAAAATGATTTTCGTAACAAAATGTTCCTATTTAGAGGATTAATCTCAATATTCTCCACAACATAGAAGGCTATAACAGTTCAAGTATAGATGTAGTCTAATGAATCAGAAGTTAGCCCCCATGCCTTTCCCATTTCACAGTCTATTAACTAATTACAGAGGAGCTACCGAAAGAAACAATCACATATAAACAATTAGATCAACCACAGAAAAAGCAACAAATATATGTAGTGTATCATCATTATATATACTATACATATATATATATATATATCTATCTATATATCTCTTTGAATATCACAAAATATCTACTTTTGGTCCACTGTAGAAAGATGATCTTTAAACAGGGAACAAAGAATGAAAGCATTTTATGGGCTAAAAACTGGAGTGAAAATGTATCAGAGGTGAGAGAAAAGCAATGCAGTTTTTCTCTATCGCGTTGAGATTTGTGCAGTACAGTGGTGTGTGTGCAATAAGGTTTGGTGACTGTGCTGCACGCGTCAAAGGGCTGGCACCACTGGTTTGAGGTAGGGTGACTGATGGATGTGTTCCAACACATACACACAAGCACGCAGACACACACGCAGACACACAGGCTTATATACACATGCACATAAAAACACAGTGCAGACCTATGCATCCGTGTTCACACACACACACACACACACACACACACACACACACACACGCAAACAATTCACCCGATAACAAAGGCTAATGTAAGAATAGGCCTCAAGAGGGCAGAGTGAGGGCAGGAGCAAGGCTAAAGACCATGATTCAGATAAGTAATAAGCTTAGTAGAGCTGATCCAGAGAAAACAACAGGTGTGTCTGTGCCTGCATCCCTTGGTCTCAACACTGATGAGCCAGCCCAAATCCAGCCACGAGTCACCAGGAAGCCAAATCTGTGGCTGGGACAATGCAGAGGGGCTGTGGGCTCTCTACAGCACACAGTCAGGACTACAAGGACAGCTGCATTTAAGGATAAGGCACTATGATAAAGCCGAGGTACATTAAATCCCTGACATTCCTTCTGCTCTGCAACATGGCACTGTGGGACAGGAAACAGCTCTTAGATGGCCCAAATGGCTCACTCTCAGCTTCCTCTTGTTGGTTTGTTTTTGGTCCTTCATGAACTTAAGAAATTTCATTAAAGACAGAAACTGCAAAAAACAGGGGAAAATGTCCAGTAAGTTGTTTTCAATATTACAGCTTGTAATGTAAACCACACTACAGAGCATCTAAGAGCATCTAAAATGAACAAAAGGCAAGCATTATGCACAGAGTGCATAGAAAAGCTAGCATTGAGGAAGTGGTTTTGTACAGCCAGTCTTCTCAATCTCATTTCTATATACACGAGTAGCAGCACAGATATTTCTTTACGGGTTTCTTTTTCTGTGGCTAAAATCTGTGAGTGGTTATCAGTGGGTGGCTACCATTTCATTTTCAAACAGAACAGACAAAACTGCCATGATCCTTTTTCAAATGCCATACATACATAGAAAGTCATCCCTTTGTTTTTTAGCTACATACAATACTCAAAATATTTTGTTCAGCCAAACGTTTCTCAGCAGGTGGAATGCATGTTGACATAAATCATACTAAAATTAGGAGGGAATTAAAACTAAACAAAACAATGATAGCACCATGAGTTTTGGGTAATACCAATTGAAAATACAGCAAAACTATTTACAATAGGCAAGGGTCTTGAGTCAATCGATGACTTTGCTCCACTGGGACTAGTGACATGGATTTGAGCTCTGAGACATCAGTAGTGTGAAGGAGTTAAATTTTCCTTCAAGATAAAACATGTCTGTATAGACAGACAGAGGCGTCAAGTCGTGCCTAGGCAGGAAACGTTTAACGGGTCACCATTAGTCCTTCTCCTCCAACTGCCGCATTGTGATAGAGCAAAGACTTATGGGATGACAGCACATCCAGAATCTAAGCAGTCAGACACTGACAGCACATCTTGGCCAGAGTATCATCATTCCAGCACTCCCCCACTGACCGGGCTAGATAGGGAGAGGAGAGCGTGTCCACACAAGTGCAGACAGAGACAAAGCATGAAAAAGACAGAAACATCTAGACTTACAGAGAGAAAGATATGTGGAGAGTGAGATAGCAAAAATAGGCCAGACAGGGTTAGCCGTGCCCTCAGACCCTCAAACGGAGGCGTAGGTGTTGCCTGTGGCGCTGCAGTGGCGGATGGTGGGAGTACCAGCAGAGGGGGTTAGGATGTGCTCAGTGTGGTCCTGCGGGGGCTGGGGCAGCGAGTGGAGGACACCGGGCTGGACGACCCCCACCACAGGGTGGGACCCGTCCTCTAGTGCCCCGACCTGGATCACCTGGATGACCTCGTGCTCAGACTTCTCTCGCTTGGCAAGAGGTTCCCCTGACTCCTCTGTGTCGTCTTCTAAGTCACTGTCCATCGCACTCGTTTCATCTAGACAGGAGAAATGTAGACATACATAAAAAACTAGTATAGACTCGAGCACAAGGCAATCATGAAATTGTTACTATTAAACACTACTAAGAACTTGTACTCTCTTCACCAGATGTTTGGATGATGAGTTCACTGATGTTTCATTGAAAACCTTCCTCCATGTTTGCTGCACTGCTGCTACAGGTGGTCATGTTGCAGTTTTGTCAATTAAACTTCACTGAAGTACAACACTATAAAGGATATTTTTCCACAATTAAGGCTTCTTCAATTATACATAAATAAAAGTGTAAAACACATAAGCATGCAAATACATCAATGTTATAATATAAAAAGGCACAGTATGCCAGAGTGTGCTACCACATTGTATTGTAATTAGGCCAAAACTGTCTTTGCACAGAATGTCTTATCAGATTCAGCTCATTAACCACATATTCTACTGCCCGTCACTGACCTCAGTGACCACTGAATTTAACAAACTGTAAAAATATACAAAGTCTTTTGAGTTGGAAAATGTAATTATTACTCAACAGTCACACCAAGTCGTCAACAGCAGGATCTATTTTCCAGATACTGGTTGAGTTTTGAGGTTATTGCGCTTTACTACTTTATTTTGCCACATACCTTTATCAATGTTACTGAGGGACAGGGTGTTGAGGCTGTCGAACTGAAAACAGAGACAAACATCATAATTAGAAGGGCCATTAGTGGTTCACATAGTTTTAATGTTTTTCTAATCTAAAAGAGTTGTAATTTCGTTGTCATTTGGTAAAACATCTATTCTGGAGTGATTTTATCAGCAGATATAAAATGACCAAACAGAGGTAATTTCATATCTGACACACAGTGTATGTATCACACTGTACTGTAGTGTATCACAGTGGCACTATAAAATACTATGAAGTTAAGATGCCACAGTTATACCTCCCCCATGACACCCATGGGTGGCTCTCCAGTAGCTTGGGCCACACGATGCTCCACTAGGTAAAACATGTACTCATCGTACAGCAGGCGAATCAGGTGGAAGGAACCAAAGCTGGCAGCACTGCGCAGGGTCAGGTCCCTGATCACCATAGAACTGCAGAGACATGAAAAAAACAAGTGTTTTGTAAATTAAAAACAATGCTGCACACTCACAGACGTGTCTCAGGATGGTTGTTTTTTTGCAGACCTGTAGAAGGACCACTTGAGCAGGAACTGTCGAGCTGCCCTGGGGAAGCTGGGCCGGTGCTCGTAAGGCTTGAGCACCTGAGTGACCACATTGTCCAGCCAGGCTGCCCATTGCTCCAGAGAGCTTTGCTGCTGTAGTGTGGCCTTGAAGTCCTGCTCCAAGTGCTGAACCACTCCCTCCTCACACTGGCACACCCATGATGCCTGCTCCTATACAGCAACATAGAGAAAGAACTGGAGGTTCACACTTGCGCAGTGAAAGTAAAAGTTAAAAAAATTTATATATGTATAAAAATGGAGAACAGAGAAGGAAATTGTATAGTGCAAATAACAAAAGTACCGTAGCTGAATATCCAAACACAAGGAGCTGTTCTGACCTGTACGTTGGCAAAGTCAACACGGTTGAGATCACTCAGCATCTGGTTGATCTGTGACGTGTTTTGCAACACAGCACGTGCCGCCTGAGCCAGGTGGTTCAGAGATGTGTATCTGCGCAGTGTTTGCGCAAAGGCACTAACAGCGGCAATCTGTAAAAGGGGGCACACAAAAGCCCAGGTGTTACCTACTGTAAGTATACATACCTTTCTTTATGACTTTTATGTGTAGCATTTTCACAAAGGTAAAAACTGTATAAATGCTGCAAGTGTACCTTGGTCTGGATCATTCTCTGTGGAATGGCATTCATGGCATTATTGAGCCAACCTTCCAGGCTTTTGGCAAAGTTGCGAATGGCTTGAGTCAAGGCACCTGAAAAACAAAAAGACAAAAACAACAACAGTGAGTTAATGAGTGTGATATTACAAGCATTGACACAACAACCAAGTAAACATGAGAAGTATCTATGACTGTGGCTCACTGGGAATGGGTCTCAGGACATCAGGAATGAGGATCTCCACGAGGGCCTGGTACATTAGATGGTCACAGGTGCTCATCCATTTGAGTACAACCTCGTTTCTGCACAGCGTCAATAGCTGTGAGCGGGGGAGCCGTGCTTCAATCTCACTTACGCTGCTGAGGAACGAACAAAGATGCCTTTTAATTTACAGAATAAGCTAAAATAAGTTCAAATTTATACAGTTTTAATGACTATTGGTAGCTTATATTTCTCTTTAGAAAAACACTGAAAGACATTGCATATTATCATCAGCTTGACCTCACCTGTTTTCTGTTATAGTGGCACCCTCTACAGAGTCAGGGGGAGAATAACGCCAGAATGTCTGCCACAGCTTCTCAATTAGACTGAACTGGAGGTTGACAACCACATCCAGGATAGCCTAAAACAAAAGTAGAGAATAAACACAATGAATAGTTTTCACTAGAACTACTTTCTAAAAGAAGACGAAATTATCACTTTGAAAACTGTTGACAGCGAGGTCTGTCAATTATCCAGAAGAACCAGGACATTGTCATTTGTCAACTATCTGCATGGCTAGCCACCACTAAGGGCATATGAGGAAATATGTTTGTTTTTCTTTATAATCTGGGTGAACTGACCCTTTAATCATGAGAAGATGGTGAACATCTGTCAGACCATAAGGCCTTGGCCATCACCTGTGGATGACCTGGTCCCTAGTTTTCCAGACATTAGGAGAGCTGTGACTGGAAACTTGACATGATGAAGAGAAAATTCTGTTCCAAAATGCCAGCAGCTGGCATTTGCAAATCTCTGTCACTTTGAGCACACATGACATTTCCCAAAGTCTCCACACTCTGAATCCAGCCAAACTTTAAATACATGTTCTTTTTCAAAATTTGTAAAACTTTATTCAGTATTTTTAGTCTTACCAGCCTTTTCTCATTAAAGATAGATTAAATAAGATTAAACTAGTAAATTGCTGTCATGATAGATACTGGCAGATGAAGGCAAGGGGGGAAAAACATGGACTTGATTAAAGCAGGGAATGAGAATCTTAAGAGAAAATAAGTGGAATAGATTTAGCGGGTGGTGAAATGCAGCTTGCCCAGGCAGATCAATAGATGAATGTACAGTTACAATGCCTGCATAGTCATATTGATGATGTTGTATCAATGAATTCTACAATATTGAAGGGGCTTACTTAGCTTCCTTTGAGCACTGAAGAGGGACCCGGCCCCCTGTTCCCCCTGTGTTACACTTGAGCTGTGGTGACTTTGCAGTGAAAATGAGAAGAATGCACATTTTCTAACCTCACAGTGCTCTCTGTAAAGGGACTGCAGAGCTTTCACATCCTCTGGGCTGATGTTCTCTGTATTGCTCTGTCCCAGGTCCAGGTCTACAAAGTCAGGGAGGGCCCGTGACGCATCTGTTGGGGTAACAAAAAAACTAAATTCACCACTGTGGAATGATCTGAAAAACATTATATTCGACGTATTTCAGTGCATCCCATGTGTTTTTGGTTTTACAGACATTCAGATAAAGAGAAAGGCAGCTGACCTAGGAACTGCTGGTGGTGTTGGCTCTGTGCAATGACTGTCTGCTCTGCTGCACCAGGATGGGGCTGGCCTCCACCTGAGTAATTCTCCCCAGAGCAGCCATCGAACTTCTGCACCGGCTTGAACCTGAAATCACATAGCTCACCTCAGTGTCTATAAAAATAGTGGCTTGTGTCACAGCAAGTACTGCATGTCTGTATGCATGCCTAGCTGTCTGTGTACCTCTGTTTCTGCTGAACAGGTTGCTGTCTGAGGGCCATATACTGCATGTCTTCTTGGAGTCTATTGAGTGGGGAGTCTGGTTTCACACGTATACCATAATAATGATATTTGGAGTTCCCTCTGCAAGACAAAACCAAAAGTTTATCACATTGATAAAGTCTCAATGTGAGGTGTACAGAAAAGCTCACATGGATGGAAGAGAGGGACAGAGCAGAAGAACCAATGAGGATTTTTAGTAGATCTGGGGTTAGATGAATGACAACAGTAAGAAGAGCCAGGCAAGCATACTGCCATTAGATGAAAAACTTTTCCTTACTTAAGAAAAAGAAAATCTAAAAAAAAAAAGCGAACCTTGTTCCAAGGCGCCTTGTACGGAGTCCCATGAAGATGGAGCGGATGAGTTTGCCAAAAGAGGCTGCATTTACAGGGTCCAGTTTCTGCTCCTGGCAGTGGCGCAGATAATGATTGTAGAGGGTGGATCGTGGTAGACTTACGCCCTCTGCTGTCTCGTAATTGTCCAACAGCCACTGGAGCTACAAGGGAATACATGCTTTTTTACTCAAGAGATTCACACACGGGTCCACGCAAACTGTCTGTGCAAGACCTCAGACTGACAGTCTGTAATCTTGATGTTGCGGCATCACACCTCTGCAAAAGCATTTCTATAGCAGCCAGTGAGTTTAAAGCAATAGTAACAAATGAAAAAGGCAACAAAAACAGCAAGCATGTATTCAGAGCTGAGAGAGGCAGAACAGCAAGAGAGCGAGTCTAGCAAAAGCATTCATAAAAGCAACTTACATGGCTGTTGAGCAGCGAGCTTCTCTGACTGGATAAACCCTCAGATTTTTGGAGCGTCTCAATCGCCATTTCAATCTGATAAACCATGAAGCACAGGACAACAAAATGTAAGAGGGGGAAATAAAAACAAAAGCAAGAAAAATAAAGAGTTGATGTACACACATTAGTGGCCACTAGCAAAAATAAAGAGAATCTAGAAAGGATCCCAAAGCAAGCACCACTAAACCCAAGCAGAGCAGGACTTCCTGTCATTTACGGAAAATCTTTGCCAGGATCAACTAAGTACATCAATCGTGGATAGTTGGCACAGACACACAACTCTTCCAGATTCCACCAGAACAGATCCACTTATAACAACTATCATGTGCAGAGAAACAGCCAGAACCCATTACAAAAACAAAAGACTAGGGCAGTATGCCAAGATAATTGAGTAACACCTGCACGTCAGCCTCAAGAGTTCCGCCGAAAATGTGATGTGAAAGAGACAACATACGGTATATACAGAGTGATACGCTGATTGAAGTGAATACAAAATGTTTTTTAATGTATTTCTGGCAAATTAGCAATGTGTTTCTGTGTGATTTCATTGGTGTTGTTTATCAATAGCAATACTTATCAAAACTTAAGTGAGTGTACTGCATGGTAGTGATTGTATGCAAGGGTTGTCCATCAGGTTTTACTTCTTTTGATACATCTCAGTGAAAAATAGTTATATTGCGCATCAGCAATTTAAGACCATGTCTACAGCACCCAAGGATAAAGTGAACTATTCTGAATAAGAATAAGCGTCATTATGGTTGACTATATGAAAATGCCTAATGGCACGTCTTAAGAGCAAGGCCCTTGTGAGTGCACCACTTTGTCGAATGCAGGACTTTGTCGAATGCAGGACTTGTGAGGAGTGGGTGAGTCTGTGGAGCTGTGGTTCTCCAGGAGCACATTCCCTGACCATCCCACCCTCCTTAATACACCTGTCTCTCAGGTTTTAGCACCTCCTTTCTTCTTCACCAAAGAGTGGTAATAACAGACAGATGAAATCAGGGATGGAAACAAAGCCCTGCATTAGTTGAACATTAAATATTAAGGGTTACAATGTGAACATTGCTGGCAGTAGTTAGATCACTACAGAGACTCAGGCTCAGCCTACACAGCGCACCACATACATCAGCAAAGGATCATCGGCAGAGATAAAACACACCATACACAATCATGGAGGAGGTACACACAAAAGTAGTTACCACAAATACTGGCAATGGCGTCCTACATTTTGGATCAAACTAGTGCATGGATCAATAAGCATCTATGCAAATAGGGAGAGTCTAGGCAAACTAATAGCTGTGTGGATCTAAACTGGGAAGAGGCAGAGGTTACTACAAAGTCACCACACACAATAGTCCGATGTTCTATCAACAAACGCAGGCAGGCAAAGGCAGGTGAGCAGCCCACTTAGTGGGTACTATGCACTTACAGTAGCTGGGGAAGCTCGTGCGGTCTGGGTGGCAGGGTGGGGTCCAGCGTTGTCCATGATGTAAGCCCCAGGACTGCTGCTGATTACCTGACCCCCCGCCAGATTCATGCTCATTCCTCCATTGTTGCTCACTCCTCCTCCATTGTTGGTCATGCCATGAGATGTCACCACAGTGGACACTTGCGATGAGCTGCCCTGTGTGTCAAAGTAGCTCCCTCCACTGTTCTGGCTATACAGCTGCGGCTCTGAGTACGAGTAGGTTCTTCTGTTCAGAAGAGACGTTAGCAGTCAGTCAATGTGTCCAAAACGATAGACAAAATAAAACTGAGGAAAAATAGTCTAAATTATTATTACTTTTATGCAACTTTCAAATTAGCTGTGTTATTTTGCATTTTCTTGGAATAGAGTTTTTTTTTTTTTTGTTTATTTGTTTTTTAGTCCAAGTATGGCTTCATAATTATGCAAGACATCAATTGAGCCTCTATGGTAACAATTATACAGCACATGTGTTCATTATTGTTTGTGTTGGCGCAGTCAGATACTGTCAACAACAATTATAATAATGAGGACAATCCAAAATGTATCATCATTTGTAATGGCAATTTATTTTTATTTTTTTCAAAGTAACACCAAATATAAAAAAAAAAAAAAAAAATTGTTTTTATACATGATTTGGGTGACCCTTTAGATATAGCTTTCACATATTATGTTGACACAAGCCTGGTAGTCAGCTCATTCGTCCAGCTCTTTGGTGTATGTGTGATTTTGTATTTCTAAGCTCTTAGTCTGGTGGTGCCCCTTATATGAGTGTTTCCACCAGTAGCTGAGGTCCCACGGTATATGTGTTTTTGTCTGTTCATGCACTGATGTGTGTGTTTGTGTGTATCGCAGTAGGACCAACACAGCTTGGCCTTGTTAGTGGTATGTAACCCCATTCCTCAGACCCAGGGGACCCTGGCGTAGCGTCAGCACTTAAAAGACAGGCCTACTTCTGGTCATGGTCAGGTGACTGAGCACAATCAAACACACGACTGCACACCCCTCAGAAAAGAAAACAAACACAAAAAAACGAATGCACTCTCACCAACATCATGTGCTTGTGACATGAATGATGGCGTGAAGAGACTTAAGAGGAGAAAGAACAGACTGCAGAGACGTTGCGCTAATATTTGTGGAGTGGTGTAAGAGCAGAGCTGCGTAACAGACTGACTCACATGTTGCCATTGGTGTAGACGCCACTGTTTTCCTCCACATACTGCACCTGTGCAGGGTAAACATGCTGAACCTGTTGAACAGTCTGGGCCTGGCAAGACAAAGTGCAAGAGTAGCAAATTAAATATTTAATTGACTAAAATCACATATTGCACTGAGAAATACAGACATGCACACACATATGCACATACAGCATGCACACTTGCAGGAACATTCAAACACAAATAAACACACAGACAGGCTGGATGTACCTGTTGCTGGACAGGCACCTGCTGGGTGGAGCCGGTAGGCTGGACAGGCACGGTGGTCTGAAGAGGGACAGTGGAGGTGGAGTCAGCGCCTGACTCAGGGGTCTGCATGGCGCCTAAATAAGACAGAGAAAACACAGTCTTACTGTAGATAATGGTCACAAATCACTGAAAACCAAGAACACACTCAACCTACCGGTCAAACTGGCAAAGCAACTTTACAACTCTATAACAACAACATAATAATCTTAATGCATCACTGAGCCAACACTGATATGGCAACAAAGATCGATAACTCACTTAAACAAAGAGTCAAATACAGGTTTGTATTACTCTGGTTTTAACCCCCTCTTATTTTCTAACAACTGGCAATATAGTAATAAAATTAGTGACATCAACCTCTAATAACTCAACAAGTATAAACCTTATCCTTCACATGTGTCCAGAACATATTGCATTTAATATAACAAACAAAAAGACACATCTATCATATTACATGACAAAAGCTTTGTATACAGGAAAAGATTTAGTTAGCCCAGGACATAAAATATGCCTAAATGAGATACTAATCTAGGCTTAATAGAAAACATGAGGTTTCACCACAGACTCTTGGCTGTTTTACCCAAATCAATGCTACTAAAGCTGCTCAAGAGCAATTCTACCTAAGCACCTGTTTCTGCCTTGTGGTACTCAATGTACTGAGAGCCTCATGCATCAGTGACACATGGTCTTGTCTCCATGTTCACAGCCATAAAACAAGTTAATATTTAACAAACTCCAAATAGATGCTGCTTCCAGTTGCTCTGTCAGTCCCCACTTTTACAGGTTTAACGTTACTTGAGATTAGAAGTCCTGGATCAGTGCTAACAAAAAGGTACTAAGGCAAGTTATCTCATTTTTAAGTATCTTTACTACTAATAAAATAGTTATATTGCACATCAGAGATTTAAGACCATGTCTACAGCACTTACTACCCAAGGGTAAAGTGAACTATTCTGAATAAGGATAATAGTGTGAAGAGATCATCACTGATGGTGAACCTGTGTTTGTGAGTTAATAATAGTACGGCTACCATCACCCATACCTTCCAGGGTAAGGCCACCTCCTCCCCATCACAGTTTCCATGAACAAGCCTCTCTTGGTTAATTAAGCTGGGTCTCCTAACAGCTTCGAATCTCTCCAGAGACAGCCTGCCCCTTCCCTTTATCTTCAATATCATACTTCATAGCCTTTTTCTTGGGATGAAGGCTATCACTTTATTTGTGTGGGGTTGACTAACCTAAAAGTTGGACTACAAAGCTGAGTCAGTCCTTCCTGGCGCACTGAGAGTGTGGGGTACAGTACAGCAGCAGGGAAAATCTGCATTTTATTTTAATATACAGGGCCACTGAGATTCATTAGCGCAAAGCCGTCTGCTTTCAGCATCACTATTTTCAACACCTTGGGGAGGGGGATATGTGTATATACCATCACTGTCAGACATGTCAGCCGGCGGTTGGTAGACATGCTGCAGTCTGGCTCATGGAAAAATAAACTACTATCCAGTTCAAACATTTATATTCTGCGATTTTGACAAGAAACTGTAAATTATGACCATAAATTCACAAGAAATGACAAACCTGACTACACATATGATTAAGATACTAGCAAGCAACTCCTTTATCCTGAAGTGTGAAAGTCATTGGATGCAGACTACCAAAGTGATAAAAATGTCAAACTGTAGCCTTCAGCTTACTACATCCCAATGCTAAATAAAGGACTTGTGAAGAGAGGAGAATGTACACTTATATTGCACAATGCAGTTTGAAAGCTAAAGTACATGGCCCCATCTGAGCCCACCTAATCGAGGGAAAAGAGACCCTGCATCACAACACACTCTTGTTGCCTCACCCCAACCCCCTCCACAAACACACACACACATACACACACTAACACACCTTCTGCCTCACCATTCAGGCACTCCCTTGTGGCCCACTTAAATGCTGTGCTCCACTGAGCAAGTGCAAGCCCCTACAAAGACACAGAGGAACAAAAGCCACCAAGGAGGGCAACATTTTGCCCTGCGTTTTCTCTCCTCAATTCCTCTTGCTAACATTATAAGCATATAGTAAAGAGTGCAAGGTTCATAGCTGCAGCTACCAGAAAATACATAGAGCCATAATTTGCCTCTCTAATGATCATGTATGATAAAGGTGGAGTCTGATGCACCAAGTAAAGAAACACGAGCTGGTGAGCAAGGTTGAAAAGTACACCATACACAAAATCTCTCTGTCTCACACACATACAGTACATGCAAGACAGGAGCATGATCAGGTGCTAGGAAAACAGGTGGAGGGAGATGTAATAGGGAACTGAGGTGATGCAAAGTGCAGTGATGCAAAGTGATGTGTTTGTTTAGGAGTTGAGTTTTCAGATTATAAAGATGTGTCCAAAAAAAAAAAAAAAAAAAGTAAAAGTAAGTAAGCTAGTGTTCAATGTTTGATCTGAATTTAGGTCATGGCAGGGCCACTGGAAACAGAAATGTCAGATGTGCCAACATTTCTTGAAGCATCATGACAAGATAAGTTACCAAAGCCTAAATGTACCCTGTTCATCCTAATTGAATTGTGGGTTTAGGAAGGAAAAAACAAGGACCTTTAAGTCTCCTCTTTCATCAACAATATACATTATTTCAGACAGACTGGGGCAAATGACAAACCAAACATGCTGTATTATGCTAAGCCATGAAAATGGATGACTGAATAATTGAATTAATCAGCCTCTCTTTAAGTGATTGGAAATGTAACAGGATCCAAGCAGCAGGTGGCATGGTACTATTTCTGCACCACCGGACTACAGGTGAGTGGTAACATGATCTGATAACTAGCGGCTTCCAACATCCTGTTTGTCTGTGCGCTTGGAGGGGTTTGCATGACCTATTTTGGGTTGTATCTGCCAATTGATCAATACGTTTACATTATTTGGGGTTTTACCTACAGTATGCATAAAAACTGTACCATTGGTATTTTGATCTAACTGGTTGGGATTGCTCTTGCTCTCTCAGGCCCACTTGCATATCAATGATGAGGGTCTAAGGATAGAGGGTGTCATATGCTGTACAGATTGTAAAGCCCCCTGAGGCAAATTTGTGATTTGTGATATGGGGCTTTATAAATAAAATTGACTTGAGAGGTTTTTCTCATAAAAAGGACTTACTACACGAGCAGTGACAGATACATTGCTCAGAACTATACAATTGAAAAGAGAACCAAATTCTAGGGATGACGATGGATAATCAAATTTTATTTATTGCTGAATACTTTTTCTGTGGTGGACACATACACATATAGGCCCAGATGGTCAGGAGTCCCACCACTACTAGAGGTGCACCTGTCCTCCACTCACCTCTCCATACACATCTGTTTTCTCCCCTAACAGGAATCAGAGGTCGCAACTGCACAGGAGACCCAATGGACCCAAGAATAACTGTGTTGCAACATTAAGAAACCAAGTCTCTACTTATATGAACTACCCATAGGAACCTAAAATGCTATGTGTTTACTATTTTATAGGGGGGAATGGGAATATAGCATATTTGATTGAAATAGATGTTCCCCCTGTACAGTGTCATGCTGGATAGAATATCCTACACTCCTTCCCTTTCTTGCGCACCCAGGAAAATACACGCACACAAAACAAAATACAAAATGTAATCTTTTAACTGTTAGTCAATAACTCTGGAGTATACCTGTAATGCAGAAGGGGTGGGTAAATCTTGACGTTACCAGCCCAGTTACAGAATGTGCAATGCAGAATAACGAAATGATCCCTGATACAAATGGGTAATATCATTAATGTATTTTAATGTTAATCGGACAGGTGTTTTTTCCCCTCAAACTGACCACTGCCTTGTGTTATCAGATAGCTTATCATAGCCATATGATGCCACAAAGAGGGCAGATGGAAAGCTAGCGAAGCTATCTTGCTCCCTAAGACAAAAGGAAAAGTAATGGCTTAGCTATTGTCAATAGCAGTTAGTGTATGGAAATCTAGCTCAAAACACTTTCGATTAATGATCGACGTTATTGATTTTGTATGACCAACAAGATTTGAACCACCCGAAACACAAACTTGTAATATCATCATAACATTAGCTCCAAAAAATGGGATACCAACAGGCATTGTAAGAAGGCAACGCTGGCGTTAGCAACCTAGCAACAACAGACACCTGCTCCTGCTCCAGCTGACCAGCTAGCATCAGTGACTAGCCCAGACCCATGCTACCACTCAGCATGGTAAGTTTAAACAAATAAGTTACACCGAAACCCCGTTTTCTGTCAAACTGACCACGTTTCAGCCACAAAGCACACAGTCAGAGGACATAGCTAGCTTCTGCTAGCGACCAGGACCTCTCACAGCTGTGGGTATCTACAGGCAACGTTAGCAAGCAGGCTACCACGTCACAAAGAAACACCCTCGCTAGCAAACTACCCCAGCTATTCACCGAGCCTTCATTCAGCAGCAGACAAAACATAAACCACAGCATTAATATATCCTTCATAAAATGATCCCTTGAAGCGAGAAATCGGGGTAAAAAGAGTAAAAGATTTCTTCAAACCTGAGCTGTGGACTGGTTGATGAGATGAGGATGGTGGAGGAGGTGGTAATGATGGAGCGAGAGGTTGTTGTTGGTGGGTTACAGTCGCCAGGACTACGGTGACTATGGCGCTGCCTCACTGGGCAACAGTTGCTATAAAACTCACCGGGAGCGCGCAACCTTACCAGTCAGGTGGGAGGAGATTAAAGCGCACTTAATACTGTCTTAACGGAAATAAGATCACACCGAAATATACGTATGTATTTGAGTATATTGGGAATACGTTACAAGGGTGGCCATTCTACCCGAGCCCATGCGTTTAGTGTGATTTATCTGGAGACTTTCAATACGCCAAGAATGAATAACATGTTACAGGATGTTGAATAAAAGTCAGAAATTTGTTTCGGTTATGGTCCTCTTGGGTGCAAACGCCTGTAGGCCTATTCTCTAAACAATACAAGTCTGCAAGTTCTCAAGATGCTGTAGGCTTTTGTTTTCCCTCAGCTGATGCCCCTAAGTTTTATAAACACCTAACCCTCATCCAGGACCTTCACAATTAGATAATATGGCATTACTTTATTTTCATATTGTCATAATTATGAGACAAATAATTATGATTAGGCCTATACAGATGATGGGTGATGCTTGTGCTTCTTTTTCAGTTTGCCACGGATATATGTTTCTCTCGACTTTCACTTTTTTAGTTCACAAAATCAGGCACAATTGAATAAAAACAGCAGTGGTTTACCACTGAACTACTAATACCCACCTCCAGAGTGTTTTAACTGTTTTAAATACAGAAGTAGGCCATACACTATTTGCATTCATTCAGACATGCATAATAAAATAATGTGGAAATTACAATTTAATTTTTACAATCATAAAAGATCTTACTTTTGTCTAAACATGTTCCAGTCATTTCTTGTTTCTCAGATGTGAGAGCTGAGCAGATTACATAAAAGTTTTCCCAAATGAAAACAGGACTTGCAACAATTTTTGGAAGGGTAAAGGTAAGGGCTGGAAGAATTATGGGGCTTAACTAGTGGTATATCACTTAAAATTAATGTTGACTGAATGATTGCCTTGTTATACATCACAGTGTTAGTATGAATTTATAACTGCAAGTGTGCACAGGCAGTGCCCAGTATTCACCATACCAGATGACCAAGGGCCATGAAAGGCCAAGGGTGAATGCCATTCTTCTGTGCTGTGTAATTAAATTGACCATCATGTTGCATTTCTAGTCATTATTCTTACTGTCCTACTTTGTTATTGGAAAGTTAACTGCTCCTAATGAGTGCGACTTTCTACCTGCACAATTAAATGTTATCATTGTAGGTGTTACTTGACAGTGTTAACAACTGCCTCAGGGCTTTTGAATCAAAATGTATGTTCCTTGTTTGATTCTCAACCTGGACAAACAATAGGTTGTTTCAGTCAAAACTCGGCGTTTACCTTTGATTGACAAGCAATTATTGACAGTAATATTTCAGCCTTAAATTATTGCAACGCTACTTGTCATCTTCGTATGTTGTGTGAAAGTGGTGGATATTGGTAAGAAAACAACTGTCGTAGATATCTATGAATTGACATAAAGCATGGTACTCGCACTGCAAGTTAAAACATTTGACCACATTGCACAAGTAGGGCTAAAAACATGGAGAACTTTTCAATTAGGAACAGTGACCAAACAAAGCCAGCATTGTTAAGAGGCTTCCTACTGCATGTAAAGCTTAACCAACCACCTGTGTCCACTGCGCAGCACTTTTTTTGGTTAGCAGTACTAAACAGATGCTTTTTGGAAAAGCTGTTGTTGTTGCTAGGCAACTGCTGAAACCCCCATATAAAGCATGACACTCTTTTGCTAAAAGAATTATTTTCAAGTAATACAGTTTGTCCTTTCAATTTCGAACAAGAAAAATACACTGCTGTGAAGACTGGTGCCTGCTGGACCTGTGGCTTTTCATACTGTTCAGGTATACAGCAGTGGTTGCCAATTACTTCTTCGATTTACTTTAGCTTATTGCCTTGATAATTAGTGTTGTTATTTATATTTTATATTTTTTAAGTTATTTATATTGCTACCACAAAGTAGCTGCACTGTTGTGCCTTTGAACTTTGTCTTGTCTTGTTTACTGCAAATAGAGATACTGACTCTATAGAGATGCTGACTTGAACAATTAGTTTATTTTTGCCTGAGAAAATGTGGTTTATAGTTTTTTAGAAATCCACACAAACTGTCCACACTAAGTATTTGTTGCATTATTTTTTAGAGCCACAAATATATCAGTATATCATTGGCCTTTCTCTTGAGTGACAGAACAGGCTGTTTAAAAGGCATAAATGAATGTCTTTTGCCTTCCATTTTTATTTTGTAGTAGAATTTATGAAAATGACAGCTATTGAGTGTCATGGCTCTCTCAATATGTAAAGACACGTGCATGTCTTCTTCATCAATTGCAGGGTGCTGGAATTACCTTGTAAATGATCTGTGTGGTGAGCTTCGAACTATAGAATTAGCCACGAACTGATCCACTAGAGAGTTTGGTGCATCACTGCATTACTGAGAAACACAAGGTATGAGAAATGACAAAGAAGGGTACAAATTATTTACTTCTTTTGCTTGATCCATTCTAAATATATTCAAAAGTTAAAGCACCATAGCAGCATTTTTGCATATTTTAGCCCATTTACTACAAATAATTTTTACTTTACATAACATACAATGCTTGCTTTAGAGTTTTGAATAGTTTTTTTGTTTTATCCACATGAGCATTTCACTACACTATAAAAATAAATGTGCAGAGACTTCAAGTTTGATTTTTGTTGGGTAATCCATCGTGATCATCATGTCTGCTTTTTTTAAACTTATAGTTGTGTTATAGTTGCATGGTTATGCATTGTAATAAACTGCATTAAGAAATGTGCACTGCATTAAAATGCAACAATAAAATAACTGGCAAAATTAAAAGCAACTATAATCACTGTGATACCTATATCTCAAGCAAGTTTTAAAGTCCCCACATGTCCATTTTCATACCATCTGGAAATGAACTGAAATAAATAGCTGTAGGAAAACAGGTTTAAAAATGTACAGCATTATGCCATGCTTTCAGAAAGGGTCAAGTGCAATGTGAAGTGTAAGTAATTTACAGTAAATTAACTAAAACGTGCAAAATCACTGGTATGGTCACCAGCACAGCACATGATCAAGGCACAGGAGCACTCATAGCACATTAGTATATTCAAACAACAGGTTATGTTTATGAACATTACAATGAAACGGTAAGGCTGTCTTGTTACTATAGTTACTAAGCCATGGTTCTAAGAAAGATCTTAATAAATGATCCCTTGCATACTTTGCTTTGATCGTTGCATATTGTGCAAAATGTCACCAGAAACTACTTGAAGTACTTACTACATGTTATACACAAGCTGTATTAAAAACTAAGAAAGTAAACTTTAAAATCCTGTAGGGTCAGTCATTACTACACATTGATTATGGAGGCAGAAGCCAGTGTTGAGTCAGATAGTACATTTATAGGGATTTAGTTGAAGAGAGAGAAAAAAAAACCTTGCACTGAGAATGTAAATTCAGAGAGTCAATTCAGTTACCTAACCCAGCATCTTAGATAGTTTTATCATGAAATATACTTTTATTTGGATAGCCTAAATAAAGTTGCCGCCAGGTTGCTGTGCCATCAGAAGTGTTCTTCCCATTGACCATTTGACTTCTATGTAACTGGGACACAAAACAGTGCAAAGAAACAAAACCCGCAATTGAGTAATATCATCCTTCTGTATAGATGCAGGAGATCTGGCTTGTGCAGTGGTCCACCACGCTTAAGAAATCCCCTCCATGCAATTCTTGATTAGGAGCCACATCCTGTGCTTGGCTGTGGACATCAAATCCTGCAGATGCACCCGCACCCACCCACACACACACACACACACACACACACACAGAAATGCACAGATGCATGTATGCACAGCAAGAGTTGTGAAATCCAATGGTAATAAAGTGCTCATCCTTAAGCAATTTTGTTTAGACTGTATTTTCATTACCTGTAATGCCAGAAAGAGCTGTTGGTAAGGTGGCCACCCCATTGGGATTATTGACTGCTGGAGGGAGTCTGTCACCAAAGGCATCATCTTGCATCAGGTGACTCGAGTTGGTCTGTGCTGTGATCCCACCATATTGTGGAAGAGAATATAGCATCTTCATCTGCCCTGAGAGCTCTACAGGATAAATGAGAAAGCCTCACTCTTTTTTGTCAAAAACAACTCAATTAAAGTCTATAGCTTTTCTCCCTAAATTATACATTCCATTTGAAAAGCAGCATAAATGAAACAAACTGCATTTCAGTCATTTCAAATCCTGTCTTTATCTCAGCAGTTATAACTAAATTGTGTGTTTCTGAACACCTTGTCAACATCACTGTGACTGTCAACTCAGAGGGGAAATTAGGTGATATCTATTTAAAGCTACATAGAGTGGAGCTGCCTGATTCTGTCTAACTAGAAAAATCACCACCCACCTGCTACACATCATAAAGATATACTGCACAATTAATGTGCATGTGAGAAAATCTGTTCAAACCGCCCAGACATTTGCTAATAGGCCCTTCAGATGTGAAACTTGCACTATAGACCTTTTTCTGAAGAACCTTCACTTCTGCACAACTGTATTTACATCTATTTGACCTTAAGAATACACTGATGATAAACCTCTGAGTACCTGGATTGTGATCTGCTAGATCAGGAGGCTGGCTGGGCTGCTTCAGATCTTGGTTGTTCTGCAAGGATGTCCCATTGGGAGGATGCGGGAGGCAGGTGGAAGAGCAAGGCCCACACTGGTCCCCGGGGAAGAGCTGGTGAGGGGAAGGATCAACAAACCTGAAATATTTCAGACTGAATTAAATACTCTGCTTGAGGAATTAAGAAAAATAACAATATATATTTTCATTATTAAAAACCCCCAAACAATTCTTACGTATTTGTATTCTGTGGACCATGCCGAAAACATCACTGTACAGTTATGATTTCCAAAACAATAGGCGTGCAATTAAGAATGTAGAAAATGTTGTTTTGAGCGGTGTTTCATGATTACATTTTATGGTACTTTTGAGGCTGGATTCTATTAACCTGTAAGATGTATCTAAAATTTTAAATATAAAAATATTTCAAAATATTTCTCACATATTGAAAATGATTACCCACTGAATGGAACCAAGGATTACTGTATATTCTGTCAGCTTTAAATAGACAGTATACTGTACTGAAATGCAATACATTCTACAGTTGTCGCCTTTGTTGGGTCCATCCTCTATACTATATATGATTCAGTGTATGGTATTTTCCTTAAAAAATAAGTAAGACACAATATTATGTAGTTTGTATAAGGCTGTATGTAAAAACATCACCATTAAAGGCGGTCATGTTCTCTTTTTAAACCACTTACTGTAGATGTCAAACCTTTAACCACCCATAAATTAGAATTTTGTACTTTAACAAACAACTGTATTTTTCCAATTCAATATTTGCCCCGGTTTCACACAAAGACATGATAACCAGTTATCCTGCAAATAAAGCATTCACTAATTCATCATGAGGTAATGACAAGGTGACAGATTCACACATTCTGTGTACATTTGACACAGTCGTCTGCAAGCATTGGTTCCACAACCATTCGCATGAGATGAAACTGTCATCATCTGTGATTGTCCTTAGGCAATCCTTCACTCGCTTGAATGACACAAATGAGATGGGCAACACAGCATGTATTTGAAACAACCACTTAAAAAAATGCAGAAAGCTCCCTCTTTCAGCTCAAACTTTTCAATCTTTGCTACATCCATGTAATGATGAAAGAATTACTGCTTTCATGGATTCCTCTGCCTCACTTCCTTAGCATGATGGCTTCCCGCACCGCTGATTTAACCCTTCATTTTCTGCATGGCACAATTCTGGTACAGCCGTGGAGAGACACAGTGCACTCCACGTAGGAATTTAAAAGCATATGTATGGTAGTACATATTACATATGCATATATGATATTTGCAATAAATAGTTTCTGCACAATACTGGGAAAAATGTACCATCTCAGGTGTTTCAGTTATCGAGTTCATCACCACAAGATTGATTCTCTGTGCTTGGCAATTGTAAGTAAGTAAGTAGCAACAGAGGCACTTGAGGCACTTTATGATGTATTACAGTCTGTACTCTATACACTATATCCCGTGCACCACAAGCTCATTCATAACATTTTACAACACAAAAGTGCAAGTCTGCCTGCAATTTGTTCCGTCATCACTTTTATATAGATAATGGGTCAAGACAGCTCCTTCTGTCTTCAGTGTAATCAGCTAAAATAGGAAAACTTGTTTAACTTCAATGAATATTTTTTCCTCTAAGTCTGGGTTGTATAGGAGTTCAAATCATTACCGTCAGTTTTACACCTATGTTGCTCATTGTTGCAACATTGAGAAAATCAAGGACATCACGTTTAGATTCATGTCACTCATTGTTAAATACAGAAGAATCAACTCGTAAATTTAAATATTGTTCTGTGGCCATGGCAGCTGACACCCCTGCTGTTAGGTTTGGCCAAGCAACCCATTTGCAAGAATATTAAAGGAGCCAGAGTTGAGAGTGAGACTGAATGGGATCCGAAAGGAATCCCAGAAAAGTGTACAGAAAATGGCAACAAGGATTTTACAATCGATTTAACATCTAAAAAAGTAATTACAGCGTCTCTCCTCTTCCTCTGGACCTTAAATGGTATTTTTTAGATTTTATGATTCACTTATTGAATTCCTTAGCTGCTCTTGTCGGTGGCTATAGCATCCATTAATACCAGTGGTCGAGACCAATGAGGCAAGGCAAGGTCTGCTTTCACAGGCCAATTGTCTACCCAGAATCCTGCAGTGAATGCTTTGGCCTACCGCTGATATGAGAACAATCACAGCCAGTGAGGAGCCATGAGCATCTGGCTGCTCAGAAGGACAGAAATACTTTAGCACATGCTTTGAAGTGTATAGATGAAGGGAAGTTTTTCTATGGGTTGACCAGGGAAATGTGTTGCTGGCCATCCCGAACTTGTAAAGCCTCTTCCCAGCCGCAGCACCCACCCACACACAGCAAAACAACAAACCCTTTAGACTCTTTTATCAGGGTATAAAATAGTGCTTTCTTTTAAACTGATTATTCTAATTATGAGCTTATAGTCTTGAAGCCATGACAACCAATGTTTAAGTTGACTGTTTTAGATCATCAAAAGGGTAGAAAAACGATTTGTGAGGCATTTAAATCAGTCACGGCACAGTCAAAGTACCTGTAATCATCTTGTAAGGAGCACAACAGAGCCAGGTGAGGATTGCTGGAGGAGTCTTGTCCCTGTGGAGAAGCTGAGGAACAGGGATGACAGACACTTCAGGGCTGTCCACCACAGCCAAAAACTAATGGATGAACCTATTATATGCACATGGTTGCAGGGGGATATGCTTAAGTATCTAGTTTTCATATCAAACATTTTTTAATGCAAGGAGCCAGGGCTTAGACATACCAGAGTATGACTCATGGGATGCACAAGGGGAAGAGTTCGAGTTGTTGTCTATCCTTGCCAGAGGAGAAAGGCTTGGTTGCAGAGGGTGGATGGTTAAACAGTCTGTCAGCGTGTCCTGGGTCATACCAGCAGTGGGTTTCATCTAGAGAAATGGCACATGGAACATAAACATAAACAGTAATGGGATTGTGGCAGAAGACCAGTGGTAATACCGTAATAGTTTTATCTACAATATTACTCCTCCTCATTTATAATGAATAGAGCATCTTGTGCCTTTTTGCTTTGTTGTTGTGCACTTGTGTTTATTTTTGTTATGTGGATGTTTTTCGATTAGCCAGATATAACTAAAAGCACCTTTAAGTCTTACACATCCGCCTGTATTACTGTAATATCATGCTTCCTCTGGCAGGTCACCTTGAGTATTTCTTCTTTTTAGATGTTAAAAAGGCTTCATTAATAGAGCTGAACATGGACATAAAAGTATCTTTTATATTAACTGTGGCCAAGAATCAATATTTGCGAAATCAAACAAAAAAACATACTAAAATCAATTCAAATCAAACCTACATTGATGGGAATCTGGCCGGAAAACTTTGTTGCATGCAATACCGCTTTGTCTCGCTCTCTCTCTCTCTTCCCACATTCCCTGTTCCTCTACTACCTTCTATCCAATAAAGGCAAAAATGAACAAAAAATAATTTCAAATGGTAATTATTTATCCGAAGAAGTGTTTGGCCATGATGAAAAATTGATGTCTTCTTTATAGGTCGCTGGAGCTATACTTTTACTGACACAAAAAAACAAAATGCCCGGGACCGGCTGTTCCACTCTACCTAACTCTTTTCCCGAATTTCATCCATCCCTGTGAATCCCTTGTGCATGTTCATACCATCTGAATTGATCAAAGGAAGGACGGACTCTGTGAAAGACAAACTACTATACAGAGAGGCAACTAATCAGTGCGAATACATTTAATGGCTGTAGCAGAATAAATGCCACTCATAAACAGCATCAAACATTAGGTTTGATACAATGGAAATCTCAAAGATTATAGCTTTAAAGCCTATCGTTAGAACTATTTGCAGACCAGGCGAGAAACAACTAATGATTGATGAATTATGAGGGTTGTTATATAGTATACAAGTTAGGATTTTGCAGTGGTTTTGTTAAGAAACAAATATAACATGCACTACATCTTGAGAATCATCAGTCAATGAGTCAAATCACAATTACAATAAACATTTATTTGAGTTTTAGATGAAAGAAGTTGTGCATGTGGGAGACTTTGTAAAATATCACTTTTTTTAGTAACTACCCACTTTCTTTGTCTGTATCTATGGTGACATCACCCTCAGTAAGAGCCAAAGAGCATAAATCTCTCACACACATGCAAAAATCTTAACTGAAACACTGCAGTGCCATAATGTGAAACTTTGTAATGGAGTCGCCCTAAGTGGAAAATAAAGGAGGTGAAAACAGGACAAACACATGACAAACAACATAATTATGTGTATTTCAGTTTGACCTAGCTCTGTCAGTGTTAACATATGTGGATGTATAAACTGACAAGCCAGCTTGCTGGATATTTTAATCTGACTGAAAGTCAAAGTAAACATCATTTTTCTGTGAACGGTTAAATTGCAGAGCTTAACAGAGTGGGGTGGAGAGAGCATCACAGAGAGTATACATGTATACTCAATTAAGTCAGTTAATTAGGACAAATGAAAGCATAATGAAATGACATGTCAAATGATTTAATGCAGCTTTTCTTTTGTTCATAGTTGTAATGTTGAGGAAGTGATGCTGTCTACTTGCAATCATCACTAATGAGATTTGTGTAAAGGTGGAAAGTTATTTATGCCAGTTTATGGCTTATAAATCCAGTTTATTTTACTAGTCATCATATTCAGCGAAGAATTTACATTTAATTTTGCACTTAACATTTCATAATTTTTCTCAGTAAAATACATTCTCAAGAACAATAGAGTTTGCTCTCAAAGAAGAAAAACAAGTAAAATTAATTGTGAATTGTGTTACAGCATGCACTGTAGTATGTACCTTCTTCCGTAACTGTCGTTCTTTAGTAGAGTGAGATTTCACGTGTTTCCTCAAGGAGCTGGGATCAGTGTAACGCTTTGCACAGCCAGGCACCTGGCACATATATGGCTTCTGTACAACCACAGACATATGAAAAATTGTAGCACTCCACATAGAGGCAAAGACACACAAACACACACGCACACACACACACACATGCATAAACTTTGAAATACCATCCATAATTGCACGTGTCTGTGCACGGCTGCCACTCACTGTTTCCAGGTGTGTACGCTGGTGTTTAGCTCTGTCACTTGAGTTGCTGAAGGCCTTGTGACATCCCGGGTGCTGACACAGGTAGGGCTTCTCCCCCGTGTGGCTGCGCAGATGGATCTTCAGATTTTCTAGCCGTGAGAAAGCCTTCTTGCAGCCCTCGAACTGTAACCGCATACAAACACAGTAAAAGTAGTCCAAGCAGTTCATTGCCATCAGGTAGCCACAGCACATAACAGTGTTTCTACTACATGCATTCAGAACAGGCCTGGGGGTCGTTCATTTGCAGTCCTTTTGGCTGTTGGCTACATCTTGTACAATATTCAATATAAGCACTACAAGCATCTCTGATGTTGCACATATACCTGGAGCTATGAGCTTATGGGCTGGAAATCACTGCAGACAAAGGCCTGCTGACCTCAGTATGTGGGAGGGAGTGGAAAAGGACATAATGAAAACCTTTTGAATAGCAAAATTACTGTCATTTAGTCTCAACTGACACACAAGTAAGCCCCAACTGCCCACTGCTATAGTAGTTTCATGGTCAACAGACAAGCCCTGAGAGTGGTAAACATGTGGCAGAGTCAGGTGCATTTTAGTTTTATGGCAAGTTTATCTTGGGTTATCTAGTCACAACTTGGAACTCCTGGCTATTACTAATAGTGATAGCACACTCAATTGTATCGCTTGTCTCTATATGTTTGATTATTATTCTAACCACTTTTACCATCAGCCAATTCCTACTACACTACAATTATTTTGTTAATTTGCACTTGTAATTTCAGTGCCTTTATATTTGTCAGTACACTTTTGGATGTTGGTGTTGGAGAAAAGGCAAATACAACCATAATACTGACCAAATATTCTGTGCATGTAAGTTAGTTGGAAACAAAGGATACAGAGCGCATAACACTGTGAGGCACAGAAATCTAACATCGGTAATTCAAGTTAGCTTAATGAGTCCGATACATTATTGGCTGGGCAAAGTATCACCATATTCAATTTGAGATCCTTAAATCCAACAACAAAACAAGCACACTTGCACAAGCCCAAAAATAACATATCCAAAATTAAATGGTTACTGCTCTTGATCATTTTGATTGCAGTCATGATCCTGCTCCCTTCTGACAGGTCACTCTAGTCGGACACAAATAACACAAATTTACAGAGGCACAAATGTGGTAGAAATATATGGTTTGTTCTCAGCTCATTTTCTTTTTCTTTTCTGTTTTGTATGCACTCCTGTTGTCATAGTGATATTCATTCAGAATCATGAGGCTTTGTTCTTTCAAATGATGTATACTTTGTCAAAATTGAGTAAGGATTCAACTGCAGGCCATCCCAAAAAGTAACATCCTCCCCAGCAGTATTCAGGCTGCTGTTTGTTAAGGAGTTTTAATTGCAACTCTCTTGCAAAGAAAGAATAGAAAATAATAGAAAAGAGTTTTTTAACTCCCAAATATACATTTAAAGTCTTACTAAAAAAAAAAGACTTAACACAAATATCATATTTTAAGTAATACATTTCTGATGGTTGTGTGTGTCACCAGCAGGGGTCAGTGTTTATACACACATCACTCTATTGTCTTTTGTGTTTTGAATCCTTCATCTTGCATCACCTTGACAGCGGCTGGCAACTACCAATTACAAAAAAGTAAAGTTACTTTAAGTAGACTATTCTTAATACATTTACAGCAAAACACTTAAGAATGTCTACATTATGTATATAACAGCATCATTCACACAGCCTTGTACTTGCACTAAGTCTTGGGCTTCAGGAACAGACTAATACCACAGTAATGCAAACCAGCAAAACAGTTCTTTTTTTGCAGTATCATGCGACCACAGTGACTTCACTGCTAAAATATGTGAATCATCAAAGCTTTTCGTTTGGGAAGCCAGGACTTTACTCTCCCTCTTCCTGTTCACAGGGGGTTTGGAATGTCCTTACTAAGCCTTATGGAGAAAACACACAGACCATGTCCAATTTTGTTATTTTTCCTCTAAGACTAGATTCCTCACATACTGATACCTCTCAGTCATCACTAACAAAGCCAAACTGAAATATTTTATTCTTTCCATTAATAGTTCACTAATAACATTCCTCTGCATTCCATATAGAAACATTTTCTTTCTCATCAGGACACAGCTATTTCCTGGCAACATCTATTCTCAAAAACTATAACAAGCCCACGCTGTTTCTGCAATTCTGCAATCACTTTTAGCTCAACTTTGTTTGCAGTACAGCTATTGTTACAAATCAATATTATAACAATCATTTTTGAATGTTAAATGGATGGTGGTTGTATTCTGGAAACTTTCTAAAAACATAGGGTCTAGGTTGACCGGCGCAGAATATGAAGAATTCTTAAGATTTTGTCAGTGCAAATAGACTAAACTGGAAACCTAACAAAACAGTAGAGTGGCACAAAATGAGAAATGCACTTCACTGTTCTATTACAATAAATGTTCCTTCATAGGGGGACACACTTGCAAAGTGGACCAATCCTAAATATAGTTTAAAGAAAATAATTAACAATAGACCCCTAAGAAAAAGACCACAAGAAAAGCAGCACAGACAGAGATAAATAGTCTCTCTGAACAGACAAGTGAGAACCAGCATAAAGCTAAAATACTGCCAAGACTCCAGGACTAGCCAGGGGTGGATAACTGTGTAACTCTCCCTCTCTGTCTCATGAAGCTCTCATAAAGCGCAGAGGGCTTTTTAGTTTGTCGCGAGGGACATTTGGGCTGAAAAGAAAGCAGCATGGCTCCTCGGTGTAGATCAGTGTTACAGCCAGCTTCTGACAGGTCCTGGCAGGTACTCATGCCCTGGCTGAACAATGACAGCTGCCGTCTGTGCCAGCAGAGTCTGTCCAGTGCCCAGTCTTACTCTGAGGTCAATTCATTCTGGACTCCACTCCCTGTTTATTTCACCAGTGATATTTCTACCCTCCTTGCTCTTTTTGTTTCACCTGTTTCCTTACACTATATATTTTTAGCTTTTCAGTCCCTGTCTCCATTGGCTTGTAAATTTCTGGAGGGATGTTACATGAGAAATAATAGTTTTGCCACAACTAATCAAAACGTGGGACAAAATGATTCAGTGTTAACAGAAAACCAAAATAAATCAAATGAACCTTCAGATATTTAAAACAATATTTGTAGAAAACTGTCAGTAAGTGGTATTATACCTAAATTTTAGAAGACACTATGTGGGACTTTTTATGAAACTGAGAAGGTTTAGATTTCTGGATAAATAAATGGCCACAATATGCTGTAATAGGGCATATGTATTATTGTGATTTATCACTATACAAATTTGACTAAATAATTGCAATTATCTCCAGGGTAGGATTCACTATTTTTCAGCGACTTGGTTTTCTTTTGTTTAATTTGTTTTTTTTTAATGTTTGCACTGAAACAAAATTATTTGTTTACTAATGCAGAATAATGTGAAAACGCTGTAATGTGAAAACATATTCCAGGTACTAAAGCATAATTTCCTGGTGCCAAAAAGTTAGTCCCCTCCAAACAATTGTAAAGATGGTGCTCAAAATGTTGTCAAACCTGAAGTCTTACCAGGCCTGCCTTCAGTTGTGTTAGCAGGGCTTGAATTACAAGCTGCTCATGTAGTGAAATTTGGTGGATTAGCAAGGAGTGAAAAGGTTTCATTTCCACTCTATGCAAATACACTGATTGATCACAGCATGAATAATGCATACTGAAAGACAGTAGATGCAGTAAATGTTGGCCAACTTTGCCAATAACTGATGCTCACTGGTGCTAATTATTGTTATAAAAATATCCAAAGATAAAAACACAATTAACTCAGTCATTATATCTGAAATTAATTGAATGGAATTGTCATTGTTGGAGTGGTAGCCATGGTAAAACATGGCAGCCACAATGTACAAGCTAAGAAGTTGAAAGAGCAATACATTTCTCCACTACCTGACTCACAATTAGCAAAATGGTAATATCACAGAATGATATTAAAACTATCCAAAAATCATAATGAATATGCTGACTCACAATGACCGTAGAAATCTCTTGTTTGGGTTTTAAACTGTGCTTTTAAAACCTCATATGTTTAAATCAGAGTGACAGACACAACTAGACTGGTGAGTAAAGGAAATGCTAACAAGCTGTTGAATCATCATTAAACAGACTGTGAGATGACAGGTACAAGCCTAGGCCTGCCCTATATGTTCACTGTGTAACAAGAGCTACCTCATTGTTCTGCTGCGGGCTCGCACTTCATTTATCATACATCAGTTTATTCACCTGCCAATCATTTCCTAAGAAAAACTGGGTGCTACATCCTGGACAATAGTATAATTTGAAAGATGGGCTCTTTCAAAAGAAGTTAACTTGAATATTAAAGTGCTTTTAGCTATTCTAACTGTTCTGTGAGATTCAGAGTTTTTATACCTATTATTTAAGCTCAACTTTTCAATCACAGAGGGAGTAGATATAATCACACGCACAGACTCATACTCAGGTCTATGAAAATGTTCATGTAAGGAGAGAAAAAGTCTGAAAATCCACACAGAATCAAAAGTGTCTCATTAAAGCGCAGGAATGATAAGTGCTCATGGCTTTTTCTCTCTTTACTCAGAATTAGCCTATACTATAATTACTGTGCCACAAACACAAGCGCCACTTTGTATCAATTTTGTTTTTGGTAATGGGTTGTGACCATGAATACTTTCTTCATTATTGAATGATTACATGGAACCCATCCAACAATTGTAGCCCATGGCAACAGAGCGGGCTTCAACTAATAAGTGAGTATTTTGGTACAAAAGGTCGACTGCAGGTATGCATGCTGTTAATAATTCACTTGTTGAACGCAGCCACATGAAGCATGTTTGGCCAGTGGTTTGTCAATTACTCATCTAAGTCTCAAGTATTTTCCCAGTTAGAGTGAGAAAAAGACAAAGAAGGGAGTTAACAGTGGAGTAAAATCCATACATGATTTTTAGCCATGCTGACAGCATGGCTCTATGGATGGCAATGACGGTCTGTCTATCGGTTGGTTGGTCGTTCCACCACTTTGGTCCAGACTTGGATTGCCATGACATTTGGTACAGACATTTGTAATCCCAACAGGATGAATCCTACTGTTTTCGTGGATCCTCTGACTTTTCCTCTAGTGCCATCATCAAGTTAACATTTTTGGCTTTTAGTAAAATGTACAAAATTTGATGAATGCCACTAGCAAGTCAAAGTTTTCACTTCATCCTGTGACATATCTCAAAATCTATTGGATGAATTGGCGCATAATTTGGTACAGATAGCCATGCTGCCCAGACGATGTATCATACTGACTTTGGCAATCCCCTGACCTTCCATCTATTGCCACCAGTAGGTTGACATTTTTGGCTTTTAGTGAAATATCTCAACAGCTATTAAACTGATTGCCATGAAATTTGGTAAGGACATTCATGCCCCCCTTGGGATGACTTGTCATCACTTTGGTGATCTCCTTACTTTTCATCTAATCACCATTAGGTTAAAATTATTATTGTCCAATACTTTATGATACCTGCAAAGCTAATGACATTCCCATCAGCCTCAGCTGCAATATGTGTTATGCGTGGTGCTAAGATGCAAATGGTAGCATGCTCACACTAAACTAAGATGGTAAACATTTCACCTGGATAACATTTGCATATTAGCATTGCCATTGTGAGCATGTTTGCATGCTGACATAAGCATTTAACTCAAAGCACTCAAAGCCTCAGTACAGCTGTAGACTCTTAGTCTTGTTTCTATATTCTAGTCTCACATTACATTCAAAACTAATAACCAAACTAAATAGGTATCATTAAATTGCAACACATCTGAAAAAACTAGATCATCCATCTTGGACAAACAAAGCTACTAGTTTGTCAATAATCAGGCCGATGGAAAAATGCCAACTCTTTGGCCACAGATTCAGACCTGTAGAGAGCCAGACTATGGGGCATCACCTTCCCAGAACAACGGCCAAGTTTGACGGTGGCCTGGCAAACCCCCTGCTGCTGACAGGCCCAGTAGCTAGTAGAGAGCCATGGTGCTATGCCAGATCTAAAGTGCTAAGCATCCTTTGTACTGATTTAATAACTACATAATTGAGTTAACTCCCATGTCAATTACCACAGAGCTCCGCTAATTACCCCATGGCTACAGTTAAGAGGAGAGAGAGGCCATATTTCTGATTTAAACCTTGGCCATAAACACGGAGCACATGAAGGCATTTGCCCTAAAAAAAGACTTTTTTTCTGCAGTCTGAGGCTTAAAAGCCTTCAACTAGATACTGTGGCTTTGAATGGAACACTGAGAATTGAACTCAGTGAGCCCCTGACATTCATCATGTTCCTGCTTTGACTGCATTCAGCCTGCTCACAAATGAGTAAAGAAATATTCATCTGAAGGAGAGTGAGTTGTGCTATCCGTGTATTATTAGGAGGGGAGATAACATACAGAATCTTCTTTCTAAGAGAAAGAGAAATAAAGTATGAAAATAAAACATAAACTTCAGTTGCATGAGAAGAGACACAGCTGTGATCTGCATGGTGTACCGTGCACTTGTTGGGTTTCTCTCCTGAATGGACCCTCATGTGGATAAGAAGCTTGTAGCGGGCATTGAAGGGCTTGAAGTTGCGTGGACAGCCCACCCAGTAGCATGTGAAATCCTCAGCCTTCCGCTGGTCCACATGTAGCTTTTCTATGTGCCTTACCAGCTCCTCCTTTTGCTCATAGACTGCACTGCAGTTCAACCACCTGCAGCAGTGGGCCCCATAGTCCTCCAGCTCTCCTTCTTCTTCCTCCAGCATTGGGACCTGGGGTAAAAAGCTCACCCCATGCCTGGGAGGAACCATGTGAGCCTGTGCAAGAGGGTCCTGAGAAGGGGGCTTTATTTTGCAGTGAGGTCTAGAGAGGTGGATGTGCTGGTGTGAGTGGTAGGGTGGTGGAGGTCCCTGTGGAGTAGCAGCTTCTTGGACAGTAGTCAACAGGGCTGGCTGTAACTGTAGATGTGGCAGCAGGTTGTTGGTGATTTGGCTGCAGCTCTCTGAAGTCTTCTGTAGTGCCCCTCCTTCCTCTGGGAGGCACTGCTGCTCCACCACCATGTTAGCCATCTGGCTCTCCAGACCACCTCCCTCTTCAAGCATCTGCATACGGCCACACTCTGTCTGTGGGGCCAGAGCCTGTGAAGAGCCTGGCATGCTGTAGGGATGGGTCACGGGGATGCAGCAGCCTCTCACACCCAGGAAGTGACCATAACCTTCAGACTGGACAGGTGAGAGTGTGGGGTGGGAGGCTGGAGAGCTGCGGGAACCATTGATATAAGCAACAAGTGAGGTAGGTGAGGTGCGTATGATGGAGTTGAAATCAATGCCCATGACATCTGACAAAGGGGACATGGAAAGAGCTCTCTTCTTAGCACGAGACTGTCTGGGGCTTCCAGCATCACCTGCAAAGAGGTATGAAGGCAGAGAGGCAGAGGTGCTAGTGCCACCTGATATGGTCGTGCCGGACATGGCCGTGCCAGGGGAATGGCTGAGCTGCTCTCCGCTGGCCTGTGTGGAGCACTGAGGTAGACCCAGTGGAGGAAGCACACGGTAGCCATAAGACCATTCATGTCTGCCACTAAACATTGACTGTGTTTCAAACAGACTAAGAGTAGTGGATGCCAGGGATTCTCTGGACAGTAAGGATCTGAAACAGATTGTTGTTATCCACTTTAGTATCACTCTTAAGGTTTAGTGAGCTCATCATCACATACTGTTATTGATATTGCCCACCTGGCATCAGTGTGGGGAATCTGCACACTATGTGGATGTGATGGAGGATGTGGTGCTGCAGGCCCTGCAGTGTACCGTTGGCCTGTGACAACAGTCATGGGACTGTTGGTCACTGTCAGGTTAGCAGCAGCTGGCTGACCAAACACTTCCATGGTAGGCCCAGACACAGAGCAACCTGCTGGACACAAGCCCAACATTCAATAAACAGAAAATCCATATGGGAGATAATTTATTAAGGTATATACACAGCTTTTATCCACATTCAACAAATCTCCACAAATCAGTTAAATGTGTTAACATAATATTACACAACTATCTGGAAAATACATAAACAAATGCAAATCAAACTCCAATGCATCACATTTAGTCTGCTTTAACTAAGATTTATACAGTAGATTGTGGAATTTCCCTCACCAACCTGAGCAGGCCAGAGACACTTTCTGCTCTGTTAATCACTAATGAGCTTTTCACCTCCTTCCACTTTTCTTCTGTAGAAAATGTAGTGACAAGTTTTATGCCTGGTTAATTATAAATAAATAAGGATAAGAAGTCTAGCAGTGAAAAGTGAGGCAGGGAGTCTGTGAAGAGCACACAATAAGTGAAGTATGAAGATGTAAATCAGTTGTGTTTTTGGTGAAGTGGAGAATAATACATCACTCTGTCAGACTTATCATTTCATGGGATGTGTGCCCTGATGTCTCAGTTAAAATGTAGACAGAGCTGTTCTGGAAAGTAAAGTTACACTTGCATTTTGCTCACACACCTAGGGTTGATTAGATATCTTTAACCTCTGTTTTTACCTTTGAAGCTGTTGTTAGAAGAGCCTGTCTGGATGGTAGTTGTCACTGTTGTGGTTGGAGGATGATGAGCAGGCAGTTGCTGGTGTGGGGATGCAGTCGGCATGTTTAGATGTTTCCCATTGGTCAACACCTGTCTGCGGAGGCTCAGCGTTGGCAGGACAACATGGCTTCCGCCCTGTTTCCCAGAAGCAAAGGAGTTGATGGCCCCTCTTTTCACTTTCTCCATGCCCGAGGAGGGACTAAGATTGGCCCGTTGGGGGGAAGACATGGGTATCCTGATGGACTGGGACTGGTGTCCTCTGATCATGCTCAGTGATGGGGACACACTGCAAGGAGACACCAGGAGCTGACAACCCTTTCCACTCATGGCTGACGCAGATTCATCAGAAGCTCTGAGCTCATGAGTAAGTTGGTTGTAGTTTGTAAAATTTGCTTTATAGCTACAGAAGGTGATTATCCACTGCTCATACCTAGGAAAGGATTCAAAAACAAAACAAAACAAAAACAAAACATAATACATACAGTCCCCAAATAAAGGATGAATTAAAACATGGAATTAAAACATCAAATGTTATATTCAACCAACAATTAATAGTCTTTGTACCTGTAGAAAGCCACTCAACCACAAACATCTTAACTGCGCACCATGTATTTTTAGATTGTACTTAAATTAGATTATTTCAGTTTTACAAATAAATAAATAAATAAATATCCAACATAAAGGCTACTACCATAAGAACATATATTTTATTAAAATATCAGCATGATGACTGAAAAGTTAACATGTTCTGTGTGATAAGCATGATCATAAACATGCTGATACAACTTTTAAAGTTAAAGTTAAGGCTTTAAAAATAAGTGTTTTCACTATAATCCATATGTAGCATACAGCAGCTACTCAGTTTAATCTATTCGGGAATTTAATCAAAAAAGTGCTTACAAGTGTATCCTCAAAGAGTGAAAACAACAACAACAACAACCTCAACAGTCAAGTTTTCATCACACTGCTATTGTAGACGGCGCCTCCACTCACCTGTTGATGTTTTCGCAAACACTTTTCCCAAAGTGACATGTCAGGATGAATGGCTCCTTCAGTCCGCCGAGCTGTGAATGTAATCTGGATAAGACCAGGAGATCAACTGCCGTGTCTGTCTAAGAGTTTGTAGCGGGTGTGCACTGAGCAGAGAAGTCAAGCCTCTGAGGAATCTTCCAGTTCGAACCGCGGCGTCCCGCCTCACTCCTCAGTTTCCAGGAACTTCTTTTCTTTCACCGACTACCCCTTTTGCCCTTGACACGGCTTTATGTGAACGACGTCATTTCAAACTGAGTGGACCTTAACAGTAAATAATTAAATCATTTTTTCTCCTACTGTGGCCTGTAATGCGTTGGCGCGCGCGTATGTGTGCGGATTAAAGCTGAGCGCGTGCTCCATCATGCCACTATAAAAACTACGTAGGCCTATTTCTTGCTCAGTTGCATATTGATATACGAATATTAAAATTAAAACAATTGTTAATTTAAATTTATGGAAAGAAAAAAATGTAATCACACCCTTCTTTTTTAATGTGTAGGCCTACATTTTCAACTCACAATAACCTCTATCCCGGAGTTTTAAAAAGTTCTCACTCGCGCAGTGAGTCACATTTTAAAGATGGCTTCAGGCTATCTGTTGTAACTGAAGCATTAAAAACTGCAAATCTGTGGCGGTAAGGTGAAATGGTTTTGGGTGTAAAATGACAGATGGTAACAACGGAGTATTCAACATGTTGCATATAGCTGCAGTGACATCCACAAAAGTAGCTTAAGGGTAGAAAGGGAGTGAATGAGTATGAGCCACTTGCCTCACAGTGGCCTAGCTTTAAGCAACATGAATGCATGTTCAGTGTGTTCTTTGATGTACTATAATTAAGTGTTTTTTTTCTGAGTAAAACTGCAATTGTAAAACTCTTTAAAATGCTGTTTAGAAAAGGAGGTAGAAATGCTATCAACATTCTTTAAATGCAGCTGATAACATACTGGGCCAAATTTGAAATTGCAGGCATTCTTAAGTTTGTCTTTTGTATTTCTGACCCCAAAATATGACATGTTGGTTTGCTAAAGTTTTTACTGTGCAAATTCTTCCCATTCTTTATGCCACTGAGCATTACCAATTCATAATTTGAACCTGGCTTGTGACTTTGTGTTGCATGAATCTGCTACCTGCTCTGTTCCCCACTAACATTATCCTCCTCCTCCTCCTCCTCCTCCCCCTCCCCTAACCCTCCACCTCAGCTCAGACCCCATTGTTCGGCACTTTTCTCCTGGCTGCTGGAGTGTTTGCTCTGTAGATCCTGCTCCAGGTTGCCATGGTAATCGGCATGTTTATAGGAGAAGGGATGGTAGCTGTTTTTTGGGAACATACATAGAAGAGGGGCTGTTCTCCACTATCTATAATTATAATGAACTTATAGTTTGACAGACAGCATCTACTAAATGAAAATAAATGTGTAAATAGACTATGCTGACTACAGTGACTTGAGTGGCGGATGACTAATTGGAGTCTGCAATCAGTAATAATGACTGCTGAGAATTTGCATTGATCAGAATGGTGGATTGTAGCTGCATACGGTGCAGTAACTTCTCTTGGCATTTCACTGTATTATCTAATATTGGAATTCAATTAGGATGCTCTGCCTGTCTCTGTTATTTATAAGAGATTCCTGTTAGATTATTTGCTGAATTAAAAGCTTTACTTTTGTGAAAGGAAAACCATTGATTATGAATTTTACTGTGGTCATTTGATGATTGAGATTGATCACTTGAGATTTCAGATAAAATAAATTATGTGTTTGAATATAAAGTAGTAGTGACCTCTGGTGGGGTAACATTTAATTACTATGCCTTCAGCCTGTGAAAGCAAGTTAGTGGGCCTACATTCATGCAGTGTTTTCAGCTTTAGTTCATCACAATATTACTGTTCACTCTCATATTCCTAATCTGATCTCTTAAAAAAACATTTCCTTATTGTCTTTTCAAAAACAGTGATGTACTACAGAACAGATTACTTTTTTGTTTTTGTGTGAAGTGTTCCCTCTTTTGCCAGCAGGGGATACTATTAGTACACCAGTGGGTATGGTTGCAATCTGGTTAATAGCACCATATATTTACAGATACAGAAAAAAGAATGAGAAAAACAAGACATGAAAAGATGCAAGAAAGGACAAAGTGTGATACTTGTGAAGGGCACAAAGGTACGGCTCCTTGTTTACATGATTATATATTAAATACTCTTTCAGGGATCTTGCTTACTTCAAGCAGTGATCCACCAGCCCCACTGTGATTTTGCCTCTTCTTCCCTCAACTAAGTGAGTCACTGTGTGTTTCCAGAGTCAGAGTCAGAGTGTAACAGGACAGTAAAGCGTCTGAGCTCGAGGCAGAACAACAACACAGATGTAGCCATGCGCTCTTCTTCTTCTTCGATGACAAACATGGTCACTTCGAGCTGTGCTTTCATGTATATTCTCATACTGGATAACATTTACAGTTTAAAACCCTTTCGGTCACTTCATTTTTTTCCTGTAGACCAAGGCCCCCTGTGCATCCTCCAAACAGAAGCAGAGTATGTTTTAATGAAGGTATTTGAGGAAAAGAGGGAGAGAAGGTAAAGTAATAGGTGCAGCAGAGTGGGAAACACTGAGATATAAGTGTTGACCATTTGTGAAGAGCTCCATTTGTAGCTGAATTAATACTCTAATAGACTCTCCACCACTTACAGAATCCATTTCCCCCTTCTTGATGACAGCATCAGCACTCCTGGAAGTAGCAAAGCATCCATTCTGGTGTCAAGATGAGAAACCATGGGTGATTTCTCTTTAAGTTATATTACAATAGTCACTTTAGGTAATGCACACCCCAGTGGACCTGTGATTAATTAATCTGCTTTTGATTTGCTAATGACAGTTCAAGTCAAATACAAGGTTAGTGAAGGCTGAGTCAATCCTTTTAACTGCAGCTGCAGAGAAGGCTGTGATGGGTGTAGGAGATATCAATTTATTGGTATCATCCCTCATTATAACGGGTGCTATTAGCCCACAGCACCTCACATGCTTACTCATGGCATATTAATAGACAAATACATTGTTACACACACCCATATTTGAGATTGCACTAAAAGTTTCTCATAAACATTAAAATGACTCATGTTGTTTTGTTGCCAATAGTGTTAAATTAATGTTTTGATAAATGTGTAAACTAAAGAGACTATAAATAGTGTGCTCTTAGAGATGCATCACTATCAACTATACATGAAGTACAGTAGGGAGAAAAGACCCATCCATCCATCTCTTCCTCTGCTCCTCTACTGTCAGTACCAGCACTCAGATGAAGATGAGTGTGAGAGAGATGGGCTTCTGAGCGTCTTCCATCTCCATCCATCAATCTTAGTTGACTTCTCTAATAACCTTTACAGAGAAGTGATGTCTGATGAAAAAGAGAAAGGGAATGCAGCCTCATGTCTTCTCCAGCAGGCTCTGTTTTCTTCTCACTCCCTGCTGTGTTTTTGAACAGGATGACTCTAATAAAAGATCGCTGACACAACAGCCCCTGTGTTTAGGACCGCCGTTAGGCTACGGGCTTGCTTTTAATTTGAGTGCACATTTGGGGTGAAGCCTAAGGATGTGGGTGCTGTAAGCTCCCTCTTTCCTTTTTGGATATTATTAACACTGCGGCTCTGGAATCACATCTAGGATGATGAGGCCTGAGCGCTGGAGCATAATCACAGGACTCTGAGTCTGCCAAATCAACAGAAACATTTCCCAAGACTTCAATATAAACACAAAGAGTGAAAAGAAGCTTGGACAACAAAAGATGTGGATCAAGAGTGAAAGGGAATTTAATTTAAACTGAAATCCAATTAAATCTGGGTTGCTCAGCCATAACATGATTTGGCTCAATGACAAAGCGTAAGGCAATAATAATGAACGAACTTGATATAATGTTGGTTCATTAATGATAAATATAACTTGCAGAGTACAGCTGTTATCTACATGTAAAACATTTATGCACAAGACCTGGAACCTTCTCACATGGCCACATAAAAATTGACCCTATTGATGATCTCAAAACGTGAAATTAAAGAGATTACAATAGGTTTCAATACTGTAGCCACTTATGTAGCTACTTTGCATTTTAGAAAAAGTTTTCAGGATGCATGACACATAATATACACACACAAAATATGGAGTAACTGGTTTTTCATTTTGTTCTTGAATGCACCTAATGCTTCACTATAACAGTTTTTATATTTCGCCAAATAGTGTGTGAGTATGGTCACATACAGTATATGGCTCAGTGTGAATATCTTCCACATCTGCAGTTATCATAGTTAAGCGATACAGCACATGCTTGTGTGGTTGTGTGTGTGTGGTTGTGTGTACTTTGATAGCAGTGGTACTGGCAAACAGGAGGCCTGTTTAAATGTCTTGGTGTTAGTCTGGTGGTGAGGGCTAACAGGGCACGTAAGACAACCTAGAAGGTCCAGACATAGGAAGGTGTGTCATTAGACCCCTGCCTGGTGCCCCCTGGTTAGATCCTCCTAACATCCGTCTTCATTAAAAAGGTTGCTCTCTGAGCAGATGGTCATTAAGAGCACCCCCCTCTTTAGTCCCTCTATGCACCAAGACACTACCTGAAGGACATCCAATCATCCCTCAGGAATCTCAGAAAACCTCACCAAAAAGAAGAAGTGGCGCCCAACAAGGCCACCTCGTAATGATCACTCTGGGGTCTTCATAAATCTCTTTTTGAAATCTTTCAAAATAACTGCATGAAGTATAGACATGGCCCATGCAGCAGTATAATCAATATGTCAAACCCTGTGGCACAAGATAGAGGTGGTCAGAGTGACACAACTGATAACAAATGGCCCCAAAAAGTGAATAATATCATCAGTGCTTTCCTACTCGGTTTCCTTTTCTAGTTAAGTGTTTTTGTCCCTGTGTCTTTTATGTGACTGGCATATCAATGTTGTTTGAGACTGCACTGTTGTTCAGACAGGTGTGGCAGGGGACACATGAGGACATTGTCAGGTTTTTAGGGAAAGCTGCTGTTGATGAATACAAGATGTCACAGTCATTTAGGTCCTGTTGCTTTTCTGTTGTCCTGTTCTCTCCCTTTGCTGATTACAACAAATACTTTATGAGGGAGGGGTCTATCAAATGTGATGCTGTGAACCTGAACCAAACATATCTTAGCCCAATGTCTGCAAATGTATCACTTCTTTGTCTATTTGCTAATGTATACAATTTCTTACAGCAACACAAATATGCAGTGGAACTTACAGGTTGTCAGTGGTGATTTGTGAAAATGTAACTCTTGGGTCCAATATGAGTAATGTCAATGTTATCTACATTTTAGTCGAGACAGCCTCATCATCAGTATCTCCAGCGGCAGCCACCATGGATCCCAATTACAGCAGTAATCACTCCCTAGCTGAGAGCACGGTTTCAGACAGGGTAAAGTATTATCCATCTTCATCATATTCATTATCAGGCAGCAGACGCAGGTGTCCTGGCCTCCCACTGCTCCACACCATTAGTGACTGATAGACAGTGGGACTATGGCACCTTTGCTCCACAGAACACGCCCACAGAAAAGAAAAACTCTTAATTTAAAGAAATAGTTGAAATATGCATAGGATTTTTCGGATTGTACACTATCTACTTTTCACCTATACAGTAATTGTTGCATTCAGATAGACAGGCTACCATGTCTACAGTACGTGCCTGGTCAAAGGTCACACAGCAGGGGTTTCGCAGCGCATCATTTGTTCTCTCCTGATTATCCTCTGCTGTCTCTCTAACAAGGAGGGTCAGTGTGACAGACACATAGTAACTCTGTTTCAGGCCACAGCAGGACAAAAAGGTTACATGGAGTGGTGGCAGATAGTGGTTTGTCACCCATCCATCCACCTCATAGTGACACGGACAGTAACATGGACAAGGATGAAAACGGCGGCTTGCTCCCTGCTGGAGGTACCTGCATATGGGCATCCTGTGCAGACAAAGCCACAAATGTGTATTGTGTATACTGTTGTGGGTGCTGTGCGGTACTCTCAGTGTATCTCAAATAAATCACCTCATTAGCCTGTTCTCTAATGGATCATTGTAGCACCAGGCTGACACCCTGTTCTTGTAAAAGCTCATGAGATTTCAAAATTCAAAAATGCTTTTGGGTGGGATCGTTTTCCTATCCTCTGGCACCTGGTTGAGGTCATTCTATTAGGTGGATTGATTTACATATAAATTGAACATGCAGTATTACGCACCTCCTTAAACTCATCTGTTTCACTACTGTATCCCATTATCTGCCTTGCATACTTCAACAAGCATTTAATTTCGTCTTTCATATTGTCTTATGTTTCATTATGTTTTAGTGTTATTTATTAAAATTCATTTAGCTAATAACGCCCACACGCATTGCCCCTTTTCCTGCAATGCACCTTTTCTAATGTGTTCTGAGCGACTTTGTGTCCTGAGGTAAAATGGGATATGTTGAAAATTCACTGGAATATGAAAAGCAATCATATTTTCTGTATCAGTAAGCAGGTCTGTGGTAGCTGGGGGTCATTCTTGCTCTCTGCTGTTGCTTGGGGAGGCATTTTGTAAGAGCCCCCAAGGCTCACCTAGTTAATTAAGTTTTTCTGCTATTAGAACGATGTAACTTGTGATTTTACTGCTCCACAAAGCTAATTCTCTGCTACCACGGAGGGTTTGATAGACGTTACTTCTTCTCTGTATTATGCCTTGTAAATATGGAATACATCACAAACAAAAACATATTGTGTTGTGACATGATATCAGTACACATCCATAATATTTATGTTATGACTCATATTTGAGTTGAAATTATGAGATTATTTGTTGATACATGCCATGACTAGTAACTGTTTCAGGATATTAGCAAAGTTAAAAAAGGAAAAAGTGTCTAAAGAAAGTGAAAGAAACTATGCAGTGGAGTTGTCTTGGTGATATGGAGTTTGAATGCTATGAAGAGGTGGAAGGAAAGATCCAGATATAGAAACGTGTGGGTGTGTGTATGCGACTTTATCCACTGCAAAGAACTAAATTAAGTGATAACATTGGCTAGGTGAGGCACTTATGAAAAGTGAAAAGACAAATTGATTCAAACCTATATGGAAAAATGTAGCTGAATGGTTTTCTGCTGCAACAGTGCTAAAACTGCACTATTCTTACACTACCTACTCATCTGAGATTTTTTTTTTTACATTGCTCGATATTTAGACTCCACAAGGTGAGAAGCATGGCCTTGCAAACCAAGTGTTTTCAAGGCATTTAGAACTCAATCGTTAAATTGGAATCTGCAGTGGCTTGTGTTTGTCTTAGGTAAAATAAATTAATAGAATGAGGGGGAACCAGGATTATATTCACCATAATTTCATAAAAGAAGCCCTGCAAATTCACTAGCAGTTTTTCTAGGCTATTTGAAAACCTCCCCCTAAATTTGATGTTTGTCTAGATAAAACCAGACAGACATCAAACATATAACACATTGTAGGGTGCATGCATGCATGTGTGCAAAATGTGCATGCAATAGTGTGATAGTGTGCTCTTAAGATACAAATGATAGCAATGGCTGGCATGGTGGGCATCAGGGTAGAATGTTGTTGAAATTAAATTCTGTCCATGAAAATCATAAACAGAATAGCTGACAAGGTATAACCTTCCACTAAAAATGAGCTTCCCTTAGGTACGGACAGAGCTCTTGCAACAGAAACCAAATCAATGCAACAATGGGCGTAACACATCTGAAGAATCCCCCAAAGGACATATGGAGGACATAGTCATAAGCCATATGCCAAGTCCACAAAACATATGGACTATACATTGGATGGGCAAACCGCCATGAACCCTAACGTATCTGTGCAAAAGTAAAAATGCTCTATACTTCAAAACTGAAAAAACCAACAATTGACTTTCACCCAGGACAACTCCCGGAAAGAGAGCAGTGTCTCTGGGCGAGGTCACTTTTTGGATATTTAGAGGAATTCATGCAATTCACTGCCCTTGTCTGGCCCCTTACCTGGGACCAAGTGTAGACAACGTGCTTCAAGAGTCACAGGAGTGCTTTTGGGGTGAGAGACACAGTTTCCATACACATCTGATGCCAAATGTAAAACTGGACAAACAAAGCTGGATAAAAAAATTCTGTCAGCTTAACAGTAGCTCACATTCTTAAGACATTTTTTTTGCGAATGAAGAAATTAGACATTGGAGAAATATGTGATTGACTATCTATGCTCCAAACCACAAGCCACAATGCGTTTTGCACCAATCATTTTTTTATTCAGAGTGGTTTGATGTGGATATGGCTTCAGGCTTTTGTTGAGTGTGAAAGTGTGGCAGCAGCAATTTTAGATGTAAGTATGTAATCAAAACATTATGTGACTGGCATGCTGTAATTAAGCAATAATACATGAGACCATGTAAATGAGTGTACATGGTCTGAATTTGAATGCGGGCTGTGTGTACCATGAATATTCTCTGCAATTTGCTATTTACACCTACTGTACTGTATATTACACACATGTTCTGGTGACGCTTTTAACACATTTGATTTGTCTTATAATTATACAACTTGCCATGAGAAACATCAGGAAAAAACTGTGTTTTGTGCTTGCTTATTTCCATAGCCATGCATAAAATGACAAGTGTGTAATTGGATGTGGAATTGCATGCAGGAATGCCTGACTTAACTGTTTCACCCACATTGGCTCCATCCTTTTTTCAGGTATGTGCCTTCTTTTCTCTGTTGAAAATCACTGATGAAGCAGTTTCCATTTATACTGCAGAAGGCAGATGCTTGTCAAGGAGACTGAGATCAATGGCTCTTGACCTCTACAGCCTACACCCATGCCTTTCCAGTGTGCAGCAACACACTTCTTAGTGTTGACTTGAATATCAGACTATTTCATCTTACATATGACATACTGCCATTGAATGAAAAATGTCACCCCAGACCTATGACCAAATAATTATATAGCTCATGTAGCCTTGACTTCTGCAAATGCCTCTATTTAATACTCAATTCTTCTTCTTACATGACAAATAACTACACGACAAAGTATATTTTAAGCATATTAATATTGGTCATTACAATATAAATTTAGTGTGGAATCTGCATCCCGTTTTGTAAATGAGACTGGGGGTCTACCCAAGATGACTTTCCTTATACAAAACAACTATGGTCTAGAGAGGACCACCCATCGTGCAGGCAGTGCTTTAAGGAAGTGAGGCAACTCCAAACAGTTTTAGATTCTTGGCTGGGAAGGCTCTGACAGTTAAACTGTATTAACAGTGACTTGATGTTATTCAGTGTAATTTTGTACTGTCCCAGTTCGGTTTGTCCCATTAGCAGAAGCAGGATGCAGTTTTTCCTTCTTACTGTTTAGTTTAACAGTAGGCTGAGGGAAAGAATATTCTCTCAATGCATGAATTGTGGAAATGAGACATGACACGCTGTATTTATTAGAAAATGAGCCTTAGAACAATGATGATTATGTCATTCTTAAAAGATTTAGAACACATTTGCATAGAAAAGTCTGACAGCAGACAGCTAACATTGTCTCATGTATGTCATTAATGACTCACACATGGATTCTGGCCGATAATAAATACTGTACAGATGCCAGAGAGGAACCTCAGATCTCAAGTTTCAAAGGAAACTACACATTATACAATACAGTCTGCTACATAATATTGCCTCTTTGATCTTGGTGGTGCACACCAGATCCTGTGAACTGTGAATGTTAATGTAGACTGTGTTATATGTCAAAGGTGCTGACATACTCCTCCACAGGAGAACATCTGTCATCATCCCATCTATCTCTCCTGAACAGAGGAAAGATCCACAAAGCTCTGTCAGCAGAATAATGAGGAGCCACAACTACAAGGTGCAGCAAAGCACATTTGAACACCTCTGTAACCTGTCTCTGATGTTCAGCTCAAATGAAAGATGCAAGCTGAAGCCAATGACAAGTGTCTGAAAACAAATTTGATAGATGGACATCCAATCCCATTATCATATCATGTTTTCTTTTCTGCTAAAGCCTATAATGTGGAGCGCTATCAGGTCTCAGCTAGGCTTCACAAGGATAAAACTCCCCTGTGCTTTATGAAACTCATATATCAGAGATTACAGAACTTTCGTGGGTTAGCTTGTCCTTTGTTTACACATGGAAATTAAGAAAAACAATGGGAAAAACTAAATTCTACCTTGAAATCCTTAAGAAATACACAAGCTGATAGACGTTTTGGACATTAGTTGCCAGCTTTGTTAATCTATAATCCTCTTAACACATTTGCATACATAGATATAGGTGCAACCACACACACACATTTATAGTGTTAGAGAAGTGGCAGGTAGAGCTGTTGATCAGTACTATGGATGAGAGTAATAGATCCGTTTAGCGTTAATCAATGTCGCTCACAGGCTCATTGAGCAGTGCACTCAGCATCCTGCTTTTGTGTCAGAGAGCCTTTTAATCTAATTGGACATTAAACTCCTGTCATTATTCCTCATGCTCTGAGACTTATTTATGGCTCTCCTGCTTGCTTGTCTTTACCTTTTTATTACAGCATGCCAGTCTACATCAGCAAACTCATTAAAGGAAATGAATCAAAGGAGAAAGCTGATGTGTGGCTGAAAAGTGTAATTTAATAAATGTGTGTTAGGCTGCAGTGCTCAGCACATCATTCATGTTGTTTACGGGCTATAATGTGTTAGCAGGTGAGGGCACTTTAATAATAAAGGCCTTTCACAAAGGCAAACATCAGCGCTGCATTTTAATACATGGACCTGTGAGGAGTGAATGCAGTCAGCAGGAATGTTGTGGTGAATGTGGTTCAAGAATTAGGAAGTTCTCTCTAAGGTTTCCTGTTGCTAAGTCCCACACAGTTTAAACTAAAGGCCAATCAAATGTCTTTTGAAAAAAAGTGTCTTTCTTACAATGTGACATGGTAATGTAAAGTTGCCTATTGTTGGTATTTTTTGTCTTAAAGTGAGACTATTTAACTTTTGAAAGACAAAATAGGATATTTTTCCCCTTACAAATGAAAAGTTGAATTCATAAGCAATAAAACACATCCTTGCTCAATTCAGTACACTCAGAGGTTTTGCAGCTATGCCCTTACTTGGTCTGGTATGACCAGTAGCTTATGGTGGCTAATGTTAGCTAATGTTTAGATAGCTATTGCAATATTACAGACATTGCTGAGTGAGTTTAATGACTTGATGACTCTTTTATTCTGTATTTGTGCTACTACACTAAAAAATATTTTTTTTTAGCATTTAGCATTTAGTATTATTATTATTACCATTATCCCGTAATTCTCACTTGTGGTCATAGTGGCCACTGTTTAGCTAGCCTACTTTGTATAGCTGTAAAGCTGCACTGATATTTTTAACAATGGATGAAATAACTATGTGTGATGTGAAAGGAGTCACTTGTGCTGACAAACCCACAGAGAATTATCACCGGACTCTGCAGTTATGCTCAGCTCTGTTGGGTGCTGTAGAGTCTTTCAGCTCATGGCTTTGGCCTGCAACTTTACTGTTTATGTTCACTCTTAGCATTCTCATCAGTTTCACCTGAACAAGCTCTGACAAGCCCATTGTACGCTACCTGCATAGCACCAAACAGCAGTCAAACAAAGTTGTGACTAGCTGGGGAACATAGTGGAGCATTTAGTAGATTTTATTCCTCAAGAGTTGGTGGAGACCAAAACAGAGATAGAAGGAGAGTGAATATTGAACTTACATTTGCCAGGTGGCCAGAAGCTTGTCTCAAATCTGGCCCTTGGTTGTGTGTCTGTTACAGACACAATGTATTGTTTTAAAGCCAAGGCAGATGAGGCAATGCGCTGAGGAAGAAAGCGACAATTGCACGGCTTGAGGGTCTTAGAAGACTCCCCAGTCATTACTGTGTGCATAGCAGCTGGAGAACACCTCTTCATGGGTGTTTAAGAAAGCACTTTAAATGGAAATGTACTTGACACTTTAAGAGATGTAATCATTGGCTATTTGAATTCGACTCAGTTCTCCAAGTTGTTCAGTTTCAGGATTGAGGATATTTATTGGAAATTACTACACTGTAGTGTCTACTTGCTAAATGTTGCTATTTTTTCTATTTAATGGACAGACATATGGAGTGTTTTTTTTGTTCAAAGTGAGATTATTTTTTGGTTTCATAAAATGCCCAGGGCATGTTCAGAAATTGTAGATGAATAGAAAATAGAAAAAGTGGAACATCTGAAAATCCCTGCATTTTAGTGTCATCCAAATCCTGTCATCAGATAATGTCACAAACATGTCACTGCTGTCTAATTTAGGTGAAGTTCATGTTTAAACTTCTGTATATAAAAAGGTTCTCCACAGGTTCTGAAAATTCTGAAGTACTTGTTTGTTTTCGAGAAATTTTTACCTCAGATCATAGTTATTGTTTATGGTGTTTGTCCACTCTCTGGTTTCCTCTCTACAGTCCTTCATTTCTGCTGCATCTCTCTCATCCTTCTTCACAGTCTGTCCACTCATTACAACAATTACAGCCTGTGAACATTTCATTAACCTAATATGTCTTGGCTGGGACATACAGTGTTATTGTGCTGAGCCTACTGTTTTCATCACACTCTCACTGCACTAACCCCTCCCTTCCTGCTAACCTCACCCCTCGCTGTCAACTGAAAAGCAGCAAAATTAATTGTGCGTTTGTCCTATGCTTTCTGCACAAATTAACTTATGAGAGTTTCCTTGTATGGTCATTAAAGATGGCATTGACTTAGATTTCTTCTGCATAGTATCAGTGTTCAGTGTTTGCACTACTGTATGCATTTTGTGTTAAACGAAGCACATAAGGGTTTCTTATGTATTAACATTTTTGTCTGTATTTTATTTTTCTCATATTTTGGTCATGATGTACTGGAGGTGCAGCTGTCCTTTTTGCAGGGAAAATAAACATGGAAAAGGGAGGACATGGTTATAGGACAAGTGGTTTGTAATCAAAATGTGGGTGGGAAACAAAGCTATGCGAAGAGTCTTGAAAACGAAAGCAGAATGGGACACGCTTCCTGTCGGCATCAGAAATAAGCTTTTGAAGCTGGACATACGCTTCCTTTTATTCCCTGCCTTCGTAAAACATAGCCATGCAGCGATGAATGGTGTTCTTGTGAGAGCTACTCCTTTGTTCTTTCCCTGTGATGGGCTGTCATTTGGACTTGGCTTGCCAGGAACAATCTGTTACACATTAAGTGCTTGAGAGGTCAAACGAGCTTGATCATTAGCCTTCACAAGGAGCTCAGTCTCCCTCCCACATCTTTTACATTTATTTTAAAGGGCTTTTCATATTTCTGTGCTTTCCCCTGAAATGTCTTCCTCTTTTTTGCATTCTTTTTCATTTTTCTCCTCCCAAAATTCACAGCTGTGGTACTGGATGTGTTCTCTGTTGTAAACTGCTGTATTATTGCTATAATAGTTGTTTACTGCAAGGAAGAAAATATCTTCACCATGAAGATATTGATGATATTTAATCAAGAAAATTCCTTCCAGTCAAATTGCAGAAAATTGTATCTTTGTTGCAGTAGTAAAGCAATTACATGTACCATATATTATATACAATGTAATTAAAATGATAAACCATCTTAAATAATGCTATTATCATTATTTCTATCATGAATTCATAAATCTGACAGTATGGGTAACAGCCTGCTATTTTCTTCTCCTCGCTGGAACTGGAGCCTGCTCCCTCTGCTCCCTGTGCATGGTCAATCATATACACTTTGCATGGGAAATTAATTCCATTATTAAACATGCCGCACTTCAGAAATTTCAATTATCGATGGCAGTGTGAGGAGGAGAAAGAAAGTAATGCATGCCTACGCTAATGCATGAATATTGTATTAGGCCAAGAGAGTATAATCACAACCGATAGCTACAGAAGTCAAGTGTCTAGAGGTCCATTTATATACATGACTTGTGGCCAGATGGCCAGCACAGACAACAGGTTCATTCATGAAGTCTACTTATGCAGCCATCAAGAATTGAAATGTATTAAAATGGTCAAGAGTGTGACAACTGAGAGCTCCAAAACAAAATGGCCACTCTACTTAATGGGGTTAAGAAGTATAATGCTACATGAGTGGGCAGCTCCGTTGCACCTGAATTAACACTGCTGACCTTTCTGCTTGTTATAGCAAGAATTTGTGATACAGAGCAACATTTTGTTTTCACAATCACACTGTCTGTTATCAAGAGTAAATTACATTTTCTTTCAGACCACAAAGTGTTGAAATAAATGCTCAAGGTTTTTTAGATGTCTTTTGGGAAATAGGCAAAGCATAAACACAAGGGAACAAAGTGGTGTGTTTTGACCCCGTAGAGGACAAACACTTACCACCGTTAATTTCCTCGCTTGCCATTTCCTCATGTTTTGCGGACTTGAGCACTCTTTCCAGTTGGGTAAAATGTCCCTTGTTACTATCGAGCCATGAGTCTGAGAGGAATAAAGGTCAAAGCAATTTATATGTGACACATAGAGTTTGATCGCTTTGTCATCGCCTCGGGGGCCAAACCTGCTGCTCTCAAAAGTACGCCCCATACACACTCACTCATACAGGCGCACACACACATGCGCACACACACACACACACACACACACACATAACAACTGCCATCTGCATGAGAATGTGTGAAAATGATTTTGGTTTAGCCTGCTTGCATTCCTTTGCTGTGTCTTTGTGTTGTGTGTGAAACAAGGCAAAAGCATAATTGTGCAAAGGTTAAACAAAGGACTGATTTAAGATTATTGAGTACATAGATTTTTTCCAATAATCAATTTATTTTGTAAAATGCCTCATTGTTTCAGGGAGTTGTTGACAGTGCCATTTACTAGCATGTACATTTTAACATCAGTATACGCTGCCAAAATGCATCATCCCTCTGGGTTTTGTTAAAATCAAACCAGTGGTGTAGTAACAGCATTTCAAGGTTAGAATATTTTAACATTTATTTACTCAGTTGGATCCCATAACACCAATAAGTGTAGTGTATTTCACTTTGCAGAATACAGTTTAAAGATTCTCCCTCCACATGCAATCAAGTTAGATTTATAGTGTTTGATCTTGAATTGTGGTGTCACCAACAGGCCAATCAAAGTACTCTTTAAGACACTGAGACACAAATAAATAAGTCCTCTAATATCCAATGAGCCACCAGAGATAACAGATGTCACATTTGACAGACAGAGACAACTGGAAAACATTTTCAGCAACGGTGTTTTCAAAATTAAAGCTTAAGCAGTAGCAACTATAACGTGTAGAGAACCATATTAATCTAGTGAGCATCTGGCATCAGTTGTTAAAGGAATGATGTGACATTTTGCGAAATATGCTTATTAGTGGGGCGTTAGATAAAAAGATTGACATCACTACTCTAATATCTGCTTTACTAAAAATTATTTCTAAATAATGAAGTCCTAAATAATAAATGAAATGAAACCCAACTGTATCTATGATATCATAAAAATCTTTAGTTTGGGCAGAGGCAAATTTAGGATGTTTTAATATTATTGTTACTTACAAATGAGCATCAGCTGAAGAACTGTATAATTTTTGGTCAGTGTTAGTAGGCATACAACACTACCTGCTATCTCTTGGTGTTAAACAATTTTTAAGGACATTTAGATACTTCTTTAAGCCTTTTTCAAACCATCTCTGGAGCAGCAGGTACAGCAGATGTAGACTCCTATAACGTAATACACTGAAATGTCAAGATACTGGAAGGCAGAAAAAAAATGAAGACCTCAGGTAGGATGGTGGCCATGGTATGTCTGCTGCAAGTGTGCAGTAATAGATGAAATTGTCCAGATGCGTCATTATTTATTGCAGACATCTGCTTGGGTTACAGGCAACAAGGAGAAGATGGGTGCGTGGAAAAGACCGGGAGGCAGTAGCTGCCTCCATGAATACCCATCATGCCAATTCCACAGTGATTTATAGAGAGTCTTGCTAAAGCAGGGGACAAATGACCTTCACAGATAGTTATCAGAGGAAAATATCAGTGGACAGTGATTTCCGTATCACATCCCTCTTCGCCCCAGGACCCTCGTCCAGGCTCTGTATGTTTGTCAGTGTGCAGGTGTGTATGTGTGTGTGTGTGTGTGTGTGTGTTGTTGAGTGAAACTGACATTGAGCTGGTCCTCGGGCAAAGGAGCACTGCTGGTTGCATTCCATGTGTGTGAGTCTGTCTTTGTGGAAGTGCCAGACCAAGTGTTTATGTTGTGACAGTTACAGAGTCTCTGCATAGCCAGCACAACGCGGAAGTCTTACAGGCTTTGCAAAATAGACATGATGTCCTCTGCAATGAAAAATAATAACGAATCGAATCATTATCACACAGTATGCTCTCTTTCAGGGTGTTTAAATGAAATTATTGTGCAGTGTCTGCTAAGCTTTGACATTGTTTGCAATACCACTAACACTCAGAAATTGCTTTTATACTGTTGTACAGAATCCCATTTATTAAAGAATCAGTTCACCTAAATCACAAACATTTCTTTTATCATGTTACCCTGGTGGTGTCTAGCCATGCAAATAGTTTTATCAGCAAAAATTTTGAGATATCTGGAGATTCTTACCCAACACAAAAGAGGTGCTCAGAGCATTAAAACACACATAAAAATTGGTCCAGAAACAACATCCCTTCTACTCAGCAAAATTCACAGACCTCAAACCTGAAACCTGTTCAAATGGAGGTCTGTGAAACCACTAGTGTCATTTATTGAGGTACCACATGTAATGCATCACTTTCTGTTTCTCTTACATTCCTAATTAAAACAGCAAAGACGAGTCATTCAGACTTCTGTAAGTTCTTGTCATAACTTTTTTTCTACATCTGATTGAACTGACCTTTTTTGCGCAGCCAGCTGTGTGTAACTGGCTGCATGTGTCTCGGGCAGCAACTCTGGTTTGTGTGTCAGTCTGTTGCTTAGTGATCCTGCTGGGTCTGGGCATAGGAGTACATGCTGTTTCCCTCATGACTCCAGATGTTGTGTGTCATCATGCCTCTGATTGTGCTCCTGCAGTCCAGGCACTATTTCAAAAATGTTTTCATTCCTCTTTCTTCTCTGAGGATGTCAGAGCACTTTCATACAAACCAACACATAGAATTACTTTTTTTTTTCAAAAGGTGGGCAATAGTCAAGGCTAAGATGGTGATATATTATGGTGTATAATCTATATCCTGCCAAAAGTTAAACCTATCACTAAAGTTTGCGAGCACTGTATGCATTCTCAACAGCAAAAAATTCCCTGTTTCTCTTATTGTTGTCTTAATGTCTTTTTACTTGGACAGGTGATCACATATAACATTTAGTCAAAACACATGTAATTTGACCCAAAATTAACAAAGCACAGTGTGTAGTTTCTCTCTGTATCAAATTACATTTATTAGAAATGTCCAAAGGGTATAAATTCCATTCTGGGTACCACACTTTTACCTACATAAACAACATTCTGTGAAAGTTTATGCTGATGACAGAACTTTATCTACCCTCAATAGATCAATCTGTAAGCCAGTGTATTACCTGCAACAGTGTTATAGCAAATATGCAAGTAAACATGACAGGCATGACTTAACATCAGCCACTTTCTTATTTGAACAATGAAACTACAGATACTCTGGGAGGGATGATGACATTTAAAGGCACCCTGCAAAGTTTTCATGTAAACAAAGTTTCTGTTTACATTCTGTATGACTCACATTGAGGCCTAACAAATGTGTTGACTGCATTTCTTCCCTCATAGAACATTTGGAAAACTTGCAAAATGTTGAAACCTGCATTCTTTACATCCATGTTTACTTGCTAGCAGTCTTCTTCTTCTCTGCCTTTGCTGGCACATTACTACATTTCTTGCTGCATTACCACCACTTGTACATCATTGGAACAGTGTGAAACCATTGGCAGGAATGTGTATCATACCACTTGTATGCTTGTTTGTGTGCACTGCTTCATGTTGCTACTACTGGTCAAGAACTCCACAGGGGACCTTTAAATTAGATCTAAACTCAAACTGCAGATTTACTTTACATCAGGATATATTGTACAAAGTCAATAAAATATTAAAGTGTGCATTAAAGGAAAAGGATGTAGCACAGGAACTGGAAATATATCTTGTTATGCATGCCCACTGGAAACAAAACCTGCACATTGTCACAGCTGAACAGAACAGAGCCAGAAATTTGACTGCACAAGGCTTGTTGCAGAGATCAATCTGTATCACTTTGTTCCATACAGTACTATCACAGGTCTTATTTGCAGTGCTGGTCTCTCATCAAGATCTATAGTTGCACAGTGCCTGAAACTGTCCATGTGTTCATGAGAATAAAAGGTCCTGTTTGTTCACAGAAAAGGACATAATGCTTACATTTTGTTTAATCTAAATGCTTCTTAATTCTTACATGAGTTTTTGGCACCACAACATCCACACTTGCTTTACGTTACCAACCTAATTTTAAACACAACAAGTTGGTTTTTACACTAATTGTATGGTATTTTTCCTGGACCACTGTTCTTTAGGGTAAACCACTGTTGTCCCTATATGGCCTGCCAGGTCTTCCCCATCCAGGTGACACAACGCCTGGCACTAACTCCAACTCTGCAGACATTGCCAATATTTTTTCTGTCTTTATAACTGCATTAAACGGTGCTAGAAATCTGTGTGTCTCATTTGTCAGGCCTTTTTCCTGGAGGCTCCTGACACTCTAGTCCACAGATCATGAACCCAATTAAAGCAGGCAATTTGTGTTAAATTTATTATGCCAAGGCTGCACTGCCATTGGCTCAGAGCTCGTCAGGCCTCACCTTTATCACCCTTAGTAGTGCAGTCTGGTCCCTGAGAGGTCTCTGGTCATTTTTGTTATTGTTCCTTTGATTTATTTCCCTCATAGCACAGAAACTGGCCAGAGACTGCCCCCACTGCCCACTGAGAGTAAAATAAACTACTGCGCCATTATGAGCTCTCTTATCCTCTGATGACAGTATTATGAAGGAGGAAGATATACTGACTCATTCAAACTTGGTCTATGCTCATCTGATAGCAAAATGTATCCATAAAAAAGCCAGTGGAAGAGGACACACGATATATGGTAAATTCTTATCTCAGTTACTATAAAGTATAATATACTGTCATTAATATCTCAGCTATTAAATTTAATCCACTTTACCGTGTATTTCCACAAAGCATACATTAATCACTCTGCATGTGTCTGTATTTATTTTACTCATAACTTCACATGTAATGGGCCAGTGTTTTGATCTGAAATTCACACATTAACAGTAATTTTTCACATTCCCTTTGATTGCCATAGTATAGCTTTAGAGGCAGTACTTGGAAGCAGTGTCATGAATACAAGAGTTCTTTAACAAATACTAAACCAGTCTGCAGCCCAGGAGGGGAGGAGACTATGGTATTGTTCCATTTCAAGCCTGTCAGTCTGACTGATGACTTCTGGGCCTCACATCATTCCTCTCTTTCTTTTCATTCTATTTATGATTTGAAGTAGAGGAATTACAACACAGAAGGTCTGCAGAGTCACTTGCATTTATTTTAAATCCTCCTTTGACTGTCAGCTGCAGGTAGTCACTTTTTTCTCTGAAGGACATTTGCATTTAAACAACATAATAAAAACACATGAAAGAACTATACTTGTAGTAGTTTTAATCTGTTTTTGTATTTGTGTATGCTTTATATAACTTCCAAACATTTTCCAAAGCATGCCACAGTGTTTTAGATCTGTTCCATACCCTTTAGGCAGCCATTCATGCTTTTTACGCATTTCAGTAAAGATACTGCATGGAAATCAAAGACTTGAAAGCTGCTTGAGATAGATAAATCCATCACAATGATCTTGATTTCTGGTTTTGTTTTCCTCAAAGCTCCATTATCTCAGTGTTCCCATGCATTCATTTGAAAAGTGTGGTGAATTCACATCCCTGATATCTCAGAATAGGCTGCTCAACAGCATTGTGAGCTATGGTGAGCCAGAATGACAAAAACTAATAAAAATAGTGTCTTTAAAGAGGATTTTAAGGGTGTGATATCAATAGTATGACTATTTAATACTGTATAAACATAGTAATGATCACACATGGTGGATCACACACAGCAATAAAACTGGATACTTTATCCACAGCAATGGATTACCACCAAGTTTCAGCAAGTTCATTTTCTTATTGTAAAGAAATTAACAGATACCAAGGGCTGCCTGGAAAGTTGGAACAATACATGAATCTATGAAAAACATGGTTATATGCCATAGGAAATAAGATATCACATATATAATTTATTATAAATGTGCTAAAACACTGGTATGGTCCTTTATTTCCTTTTTAAAAAAAATGTTAATACGCTCACTCAGATTGTTCTTATCCTTAAAATAATATGCTGAGAGTAATTTTATGCATTTAATCTCTCTCTCCCCAAAGTCAGTCCGTCCCATGACAGAAATATGGCACATTTTGCTGTTCGCTTTAATTTCTCCCCAGACAACATTAATGGGATTTGATGGTCCATCAGGTTCTCGTCCTTCTTATTGTCACCTCTCTGGTCCCTCCTTCTTCAAGCCAAACTGTCTGTCATTTATTTTTCTCAGGGGGAAGCCTGGAGGAATCCATTCAAGGAGTGATTGATTGGTCCAAGGTAATTAACTTTGTATGCTAGATTAATATACATTTACAGTAAAGAAAAGTAAAGAGAATCACCAAACAGGCAAAATACTGCAGGCCACAACGTAGACATTTTTTGTATTTTTCTGTCAAGCAAGAGTCGATAGAAACCTGAGTTTGCAACCACGGAAATTTATTCACCAAGCAAATCAGAGCAATCCCCAAAGTCACAGGGGAAGCATGTATTCTATACAGAGCTGTCAAATGAATGATCACACATGAGCACACGCATTTACTTTTTCATTGGCAAAAAAAATAGAAGATGTTAAGTCATTTTTACATACGCAAACACACGCGCATGTACGTGCATTCACACCAACATGTGTGGGTACCCACCCATTCGTGCATTAAGGGAGAGACCCATCTGGTAGCTTGTGCAAGTGTAGCACTCAGCGGACCCTGATTTCATTATCTCAGCGTGTTCTCCGTGACCCAGAGAAAAGTGACATCTGATTTACCTCAAGATCAATTTGTATGTAAATCAGTAAGAAACTGGAGGGCAATAGAGGGGTGGCATAACAAAAGCTGTTTTTGAGTCTGCGAGCAGGTTTGTGAGTTTGGTCGACGCAGTGGTCCCCACAGAGACACTAATAGAGCTCATTTAAGTAATAGGACCCTTTTGTCCACAGGGCAGAGTCTCTAAAGACAGCCCTGCACAAACCATACTGTCACATTGCATTCAAGACCAGCATGTTAGCGTAAAATTCATGTTATTTGCCATTGAATGCTCCCATAATAGACCTGACTCTGCATGTCAGTACATTACTACTTGCCACTGTGGTGTCTATAAGTGCAGAATCTGACAATGTTGTGACCTTCTTATAAAAATGGATGTCATCCCAGAGAGGTCACACGCTAATCACTCCAGTGTCCTGCCAACTGGTTGTTGCAGCCGTGTTACTGTGAACCAGACTTTGTCGACACTAAAGCCCCTCTGTGTGGCTGTAAAATATTACAGCCATATTGAGAGAACACATTTTATCTTCGGATGATGAATGCCTCAGCCTCACAGATATTTTGGTCAATTTCCTCACCCGAGCAGGCCCTCCTGAACTTTAATGGATCACATAAGAAGTGTCAGTCGTCATCTGGAGGCTTTTACTCTTCTCCGCTACCTGCAGACGGAGCTGCATTAGTTTATATTTTCATTACTGGTTCATACTAATGTGATTATGTGATTATGTGATAATATCATTCTATGACATTTTAATACTTTGGCATGAAATCTGTGGCAACTCTCTTGAAGAGTAGGTGCTTGCATGCTTGTTTGATTTCTCAGCACGCAATGGCAGCTGTTTTCCCTTTTTCTTCATTACTGCTAAGGCTAGAAAGATCTAATACTTTTCTCTGAAATCTGTTACTTAGAGTCTTGAGTAATGTTAAAATAGGACAGTGATTTAATTTGTGATCAGGTTATGTGTGTCTTTGGTGGATGACCATACTGGGACCTGGGTCTTGTGGAAGGGTCAGGATCACTAATTTGTGCAGGTGATTGATAGTTAAGGAGTAATGTCTGTTGACTGAGTGCAGCAGCTCAACAAGGGGAATTAGTTTGACTGTGTATAACTACTGGTACAATGGGAAAATATCATAATTATATGTGTTTTGAAAGGTCATATGAGGTTCAACCTGCTCAGTTTAAAACAGTTTCTTACATATTAAGCAGACTTTCAAAAATCATACAAATTATGACTGGTTTAAAATATAATTTCTCTATTACACTTTTACATGTGGACACGTGCACGCACACACACACACACACACACACACACACACCTTCAAATTGTCATGTCAAATATAAGCTCACGACAGCCCCACAAAATTGCATCTATAAATTATGCTGAAAGTAGTTTCATTTTTATCTGCAAAGCCAAATGGTCTCGCAAGCCAATCAAAGTCTGCCAATACCAGGGACACAGTCATATAAAAGCTCTTTCTATTATTAAATGGTTATATCATCTCTGGCCAACACTGACAGTTTAGATGACAATGGCTGCATTACTCACAAAACACCTTTAATTTCTAAGCGAAGAAGAGTTGACTTACTGTCACTTACACTGATAGAGCTTTGTGATGTTTTTATAATGGACCTTGGTTGACTTTAGTAACCAAGCTGGCCATGGTTTTAAGTAATAGTAATAGCAGATTAGCATTATTTTCTGAGTTAGTCTGAGTAATTATTATTTATCATTAGGCAAACAATCAAACCACTTCTGTGTCTACTGTTTGGAGCCAATTTACAGCAGCTGTGAACTAAGAGGATAAAGAAGCTTTTTGTCAACATCTCATTTTGTTCATCGCAAAGCTTTCTGATGCATATCTGCTTCATTTGAATATCTACTACACCATATATATACTTCAGTACACCTTGGATGTCAGTGTATGACTATAGCCTCACTACACACATTTTCAGGCCATAACTGAAGCACACCTTTTCCTCTACCATTGTATTAGGCTGTTCTATAGAGCTTTACAGAATACAGGCATGGTGGACCATGTCCTCCTCAGGCCATTTAACTCCTCAGGTACCACTCACTTTCCCCAGGGGCCCAGGGAACGTACCAGTGCTCCACGGCTGCCCTCAGCTGAAAGGAGCATACTGTGGCACACATACACTAACAATAAAGGACTGAAAGCTGATGATGACCTATTTCACTTTATATCTTCCATAAATGACTCCATTAACATCTCCATAACAGCACCAGTAAAGGCAGAGGATTCAACATCTACTACGGAGCGCACAGGTTTTGGTCCATCACACAAAAGCGACTGGGTCTACCATGGCGTAGACTCTCTCCAGTTTATTATCTGCTCCCTGGTTGAGAGAATGGACCATGCAGTGGCTGTGTGTGTGATGAAGTGAAGCTGCTTCAGAGAGAAATGAAATGATTCTCCAGCTGAAATGGATGGGCATTATTAACACAAGCCAAACAGAACTGAGTTCAACAGAGAGGGATTTTGTCTGGTTTGCATCATAAAAGTCACACACTGTATTTATATGTAAAAGTAATTTGTTGGGAGACAGGTTCAGATAAAACAGGTTTAGAAGTGAAGAGAAATGTGATGATCAATATCAATATACAAGACAAAGAGTTGAGAGAGGTGTCTGTATAGAGGAAGTATTTGAAAATCTAATTATGGGATTTGTTTGACTCGCAACGATTGACAAAAAAACATAAACATCTTTTCAGAAATCATTGTAAATAAATCACAGAGGAAAAATGAGCATTTCCAGAACTCTCCCTCTCTCTTTGATCATCATTATTCACAATAAAGGGAATTCAGTCCTCATTATTATTCATTCTTTTGTCAATCATAACCTTAAGATATGCACGTTAAATATGAACTGTTTTATTCATTTTATAAGAACATGAGGTACATTGGTGCAAACATGTGTTTCATTTTTGTGGAAAACTGTAGAACAAAGAACAAAGGAATTAAACAAAAGTAGAGCCTGCCTATACATTTTTCTCCTCGACACTCCAAAGAATTAATCTCTCAAACTGTTTTGACAAGTGACTCTGTGGGGGGCTGCTAATGTTATGGCAAGGGACCCTATTTAAGTAGCCCACATCTCCTCTTTTTTTCTCTCCAAACTGAGTGATCTAATTATTGCATGTTAAATGGGCATCTGGTAAATGGTGCATATAATGATGCGCTTCCACAGAATTAAGTGCCTGCCTGCCCTGCTGCTGGGGCTAACACACAAATTGGCCTTCCTCTGTTCTCTCTTCCTTTTTTCCTCCTCCCATCCCTCATTTGAGTTCTGGGGGTAACCTCTCACAGAGACATGCCTCAGGTTCTCCCTGGATTAATGACAGCAGATTGAGGTGAGGTTTGGTCTACAACCCCTGTCACTACGACTTGGGTAGAGGGGATAAAGTGCAACCAAGTGCAAGAGTTGAGTGAATTAAATCAGGTATAAAAGTACATTTCTATTTAGCAGTTATTTTTCAGTATTAACAGTTAGGTTATTATGTAAGCCAAATGAAGCAGCATTGCATATTTTGCATGACATATTTGTGTGTCTTCATTGACATGTGATGAGATCATTCTGTTTGTTTCTGGTAGCAAACTCCATCGCTGGACAAGAGTTACTGTGAGAACCGATTTCGTCAGCTGGCCATGGCTTCCCCCATCCTTCAGACTCAGCTCTGCTGTGTAAATATCAGCAGCGAGCATCATGTCTGCTCTGTTTCAGTAAAGCCTCAGCTACGTTGCTGACATTTATCTATATCTCCTGCCAGAGAATAACCTTTCTGAGTTATGAGAGGCCGTCCAGGCCTGCCTGTTCAAATGTCGTAATGCATAAGTTCATTATCAGAACTCTGGGGATGAGGCTTAAGGGCCAAATCTGTGATACAACTATAAATAAAAGGGTAGTCCCCACCACCAACATTCAAAACACGGGATTAGAATCTACTATCACTACCAAATAGGTTGACAACAACAATACTTATGTTGTTAAAGGACCACTTCACTAAAATCACAAAGAACATTTTCCATGCTTACCCCTAGTGGTAATTTTGGCATACAGCTGTTTGAGCTCATAATACTCAGTGAGAGGGTGTGTTGTGGCTTTGTGTGGAGACATGCTTTCTCCTTTTGATTTAGATTCATAATTTATCTTTGTGCTTTCAGGGGGTGCTATTTTACCCATTACTATACAGTACGGCTTAAAATTCTTCCCCACCACCCCATCCTCCCGACAGTATAGGCTAGAATTGGCTGACAGTCAGACACAACATCCAAATATCTCAGCATAAATTTGACAAAACTATTATAAAATGAAAATGTTTATAAATGCACATTAAGTTCCCTCCTAAGACAAAGCTCCACACTTCCCACCTCACTGGATTATTGTACAATATAATGGCAGTGTTTCCTCTTACCTGCATGCCCTGTCCAAATCACATGACCTTGGTTTTTGTGATTGATGACAGACTCTGAGGCATATTGCGTATGCTTATTGTCTCATTAATGGACATGACCATTAGTCATAAGTCACATGCTCAAATTAGACATCATTAACTATGACAAGATTAGAGAATGAAGAGGTTTTTGTAATAGTAGATAAGAGCATTTATTAACATGTATAAAACACATGCAGTATGTGTTTTTGTCAGCCTGCGTGAGGGAGATATATTATATGATGTGCAGAGATGACAGCTACATGCATATTTCTGAACAAAAGTATATATGATCTTCATGACAATTAAATACAAAAAAGGAGCAAATAATTCAAGTATATAGACTGAGCAATTAATTTATATTTCAATAAGAGTTTCATACATATCAGTAAATTAAAGCTCTTACAACTGTGCCCATGGCAGATGGGCAATAAAACCTCCCATAAAACACTAAGCATACTATAAATGTTTCACAGTTGCATTTCTTAACCCCCAGTATGTGTAGTTCATAACTTGGTAGTCTCATTTCCACAGTAAGTTCCAAACTTTATGGAATAATTTGTGTTTTGACCCGACAGCATAAAACCAACTCAATAATCTTATTGCTCTATGAAACCTTTAGATATACCATTGCAATTTCTGAATACGATGCACTGATGTAAATAAGAAAAAAGTGATATCATCTGCAGTGAATAGCTTAATTTTTGAGCAAAAGCAAGAACAGGTTTAGTTTTTGAACAAAAACAAGAGCCGGGTGACCAAGCCTGACTCGTGTGGTGCTCGTCCTCTGTCTTGTGCCATGTCTAGCCTGGTGTGCGGGCCCGCGAGCGACTGGGAAACGAGTGAAGCCGAGGAGCAGCAGACTGGAGCTGTACACTCCAGTGCCTCCGCATGCTGAGGACAGCTGACACACGCTGGTATTAAGACAGACACATCAACGGTCCAAAGTTATAGCGAGGTGAGGCTGCTCCAAAAACCTGCCTGTCCCCGCGACATGTCTCACCTGTCTCCCATGTATGCAGCCAAGTCTCTTGGCAACACGCTCCATACGAACACGCATAAGTGCACAAAGACAAAAAGCATATACAGCCATCAAACATACACACAAGAACATATAGCTACGGACAAGCAGGCAGGGAGGCAGACACACACTCAAAGAATCAGAGAGGCACACACCAAAGAGCCTATCACAGACTCTGTTAGTCATGGTCCAATAGAACTGTTGTCCTGACCACATGTTCTGACCACATGTATTGACCATATCTGTTGACCTGAAGTGCTGCTTGCATGGGGTTCACCGACTGTGCTGCCACACTGGAATGGATTAGCAGACAGCAGGCCTAACAGCTTGGTTTGGTGCTATCCTGCATGGTTGCCATCCTGCCTTGAGCACTGCAGATGCCACCTCACTAGTGGGTACTGGGAATGTGTTGTGAAAGGTGATGATACTTCACTGCTAGTAGACCTCAGCTTTAAAATAAATTTTAACTGTTCACAATAGCCATTTATGATGATTGTAAAGTTTTTTATCATATGAGTCTGACTGATACCGTGCAGTTAAGGTTAAAAAGGAACAGAAATGATTCACACAGTACAGTCTGGACAATACAAAGGTTCTGTGATACATTTTTTTTTATTATGTCACAGTTCAAGTATGTCCCATGCAAAAAGCCAGTGAACAATGTTATTACACAGGCATTAAAGCCCACCAGGGAACGTCTTATGGAGGAATTCGCAGCTCAAGGTCGTTCAGGTTTACAGCATACACAACAATAACCCACAACAAACAAACAAGTCTGACATGGATCCACTCCCTCCTTTGATACTTCCTCATGGGAGTCTGTATGTTTGCACGCACGACCGGTAAAGATGCCTTAGTTGTGAAGGTCACCTTCAGTGGCTTCCCCAGGTTTTTACCTGCACTCCACTAGCGAACATGAAATCCATCACCTGGCACCACCATGGTAATAGACTCATTTTTTTTCTGGCGGCTGGTTGTCGGGGAGATTCACGAGGGACACAGGTGTAGTTCCCGCGCAGTGAATAATTGACCCTATGCCAGGGGGGAATGTGGAGGTCATCGCTGCCAATGACAAAGAGGACGCCCCTGAGTCTGGACCCACAATGTCTTTGTGAATGGGAGGTAGAGACAAGAGGGCATGGGGCGATGAAACTGAAGGAGACAGAGTGATCATTAAAGTTAGTGAGGGGGAGAATGAGAGGCAGAAGAACTGGACAGGAAAAGTGATGGTAATTTGGAGGAAAACAAAAATGGGAATGGACGTTTTTCATAATACCGGCTGAGTGGGAGAGAAGAGAAAACAGGCAGAAATGTTTTGGCCAGTTATTATGGTCACCATGAATTTTTATTTCATTGTTATTAAAGTCAGCTGACTGCAAGGTCCCAAGCGTATTAAATTTGTGGTTATTTTGGGTATTTAAATGTGTGATGCCAGCATGTATAAAGACAGAAGGCAGAATCACTGGCCAAGCAGCATTACTTCATAATTGCCACCACTGAAAAAAACCTTCAGCCATCATTTATTTAATTTAGCACATTACACAAAACTGTGAAAGTTATATCTCTGGTAAGAATCTGCGATATGAAAACTTTTCTCAGTTAAATTATTAGTTTTAGTCCACCAGAGATTAACCATCTAGATCATGAAATCTAATTGGCATTTTGTGTGGGCATTTTTTTAAACAAGCTTGTAACATTTCACAGTATACAGCACTTAAACTCATACAGTAAAGAGGGGAAAAAACGTGCAAATTCACAGTCAATTTGAAAGCGGGGAGTCAACGGTCTTATTTTCCCAGTAGACCAGAGAGCGGATATTACTCGGTGTGTTGTGGATATTAACGTGCAGTCTGGTATTACAGTGTATTTGCCCACAGGGCACAGGGTCCTTGCATCTACACATGTGATGTTTGAGCTCCAGGGCCAGGCAGAAATCTGTGCATGGCAGCAGAGCTGGCACACCATCTGAAAATGATGTCAGGACCCTGATTCTGTCCTTCTGTTCACATACCATACAGCCATACCTTCTCTTTCCTTTCCTTTCCTTTCTGTCTTTCTTTCTTTGTTTCCTTCTTTCCAATAATAAAGTCCTTCTTTCCTTAAGAAGGTTTTAAATAGACACGTCCTTGTGACTTTTATGTAGACAAAATATAGTAGTAGTAGTCATACAGTAGGAATGCAAAGATGTTTATCTATTCTATCTGTTTCATGACATACACAAATCTGTGACGGCATGACGAAGTCTAGGTCAAAAGAGAGCAAAGTGTAATGATGATAACACAGTTGTAATTATTTTGGAGGTACAGGTTCATTGTCTTTGAGGGTTTTTGTTGAAGCATCTCCTTATCTACATCAGAGCGGGCACCTTCTGCCATTTCCCTAAACCCAATACTTGAGATGCTTCAGTGTGTACTCCAGCTACTGTAAGTAGATATCTGCTCTCTACAAAAGGGCTTTGTGGAAAAATAGAGACTGTTCAAAAATAATGATAGCAATATTCTAAAAATTACTTGAGCCCAAAATTGCCCCTCTTGATTTAAGACCCACAATGAAACCTGTGATTAACTGCACTCCTAAACCCATCTAGATTTTAAGTATTCTGCAACTATTAATCAGTCTAAGAGCCAAATAAAGAGCTTCTCTTCATTGTTGATCTACACCTTCTGCTGCTGTTCCCAAAGGTGTTCTAAACTAATTTGTTGTCCTGGGTCTAAATTTTGTAATAAACTGTTGCTGGAGGTATTTTTTTTTTGTTACCAAGAGTTTTCTCTTGATTAAAATACCAGGTACATCCCTGCACTGGCTTATTCTCTCACAGTGTTATATAACATGTTGCCCTAGGTAACTGAAACATCCCAGGTACATAATTTGATAAGGAACTTGTCTTGTCAGGCCAGGTGTTGGACATGATAATGAAGTGTTGTTAGAGAATCACTGCTGAGGCTTGATATAGAGGAAAAGACATGCCTGGTTTATCCTGTACTGGAAGTGTTTTGTTGCAAAGTTTGAGTCAGTCCTTGAGGTCTCTGAATTCTGATGATGAAAATGACCCAGTGGTTGGACATTTTCTTTTCAAAGCTGTGTTAATCGTGGTTTTATATAGACCAAGGTCATTCAATGCAGAGGCTTCATAATCGAATGTTCAAGGTGTGTGGCTATGCTAGGCCTCCTTGTCCCTGTCTAATTCATCCCATTGTTACAGTACTTCACCAGGTCAAAACTTGAAACTTATACTGATATTGATATTTTTTGCTGTAATGGCACAAGTCCAAAATCTTTAGGGAGTCAAGTTGCAAGTAAGTCAAGTCTCTCAGCAGCTCCTAGCTCACATCCATGATCTATATCACATGGTCCTTCATGGATATGTCCTAGAACTCTAACATTTCACATATCCACTCATAAAATTTGTTACGGGTAGAATGCTGAAAATATGAACTCATCGAATGGCAGGAAATCTTTTTAGCAACCTAAAAGCTGAGAAGAAACATGTCAGTCGGCAAAAAAAGTAGCAAAAAAATATGATTTATTCCGACAGAGAAACTCTCTTCCTTTAAAGTCAATGCGAACCATGTAAAATCAAAGATGGCGCAGGACTCTTTCCTCGCTCACTGACTGGTGAGAGAGAGCTCAGTGCTGCCACTGGTGGCTCTGTGCCATCTTTGATTTTACATGGTTCATATTGATTTTAAAGGAAGAGACTTTTTTTTTATCACTTTTTTTTTTTTTTTTACTTCACAGCCACCTTATGTCATTTTTTCTCTGCTCACAGGTGGCTGAGAAGATGTCGTACCATCCAGTGAGTTTCTATTTTTAACATTCTTCCCATAACAAATTTTATGATTTGTGACTGAGTTCCAGGAGATATCCCTGCAGAACTGTCATATGTATATAGTGCTGGATTAGGGCAAAGCAGTTACAATAAGTCAAGGCTCATGTCCTAATTTTTTAAAAATTTAATCAGACTTGAGTCCAAGTTTCTGTATGTCTACAGATCTGTCAGGCACTCATTACCATATGTAAAACCATTAAACCAGCTCTGAGCACTTCACAGAAATCCATGTAAATAAATGCAGTCTTGAGATTTTTACTCCGACAGTAGTAAATTTAACTGTCACTTAACTTTATCGGTTCCTGGTGCTTTTAGATAGATTATCAAAGGACAAATAGTGGTTCAAAGGATACTGAACAGTTTTATAGTAATCTTTATTAGTTATCATACACCTTATCATGGCCACAGCTGTCTGTATTATGACCAGCCACCATGTACATAGATGCACAGATTGTGACACACACATTTGGTTCTTCTTCTGTGCCGAGCTGCTGGAGGGACCCCACACTGAGACAGCGTATGAAGAGCACCATCTTAGCTCATCACTTCCACTGAGCCACCAGCTCTAGAAATGAGTGAGGCAGGCTCTTCACAATGGGGTTATTCCACAAGATTCTGCCAATCCAGGCCTGATAGTAATGAAAGCTTTTTTAAGAGGAGGATGCTGTGCTGCTGCTCTGTGGATATGCAGCTCACGCGAGACAGACAGAACGGGCGCACTGTAAATTGGCCTGATCCTGGCTGCGGCGTTATCACGTTTGGCCACAAAAGCTGATTAGTGGATTTCACCCCAGTCTGGTAGAACAGGGACAGTGTGGCTGTCTTAGCCCTGCTCCCCATAGAACTTTCTAGAGGAATCCAAAGAGCCAGCACTCTGTGAAGGAATAGGAACATGTGTGTAGTATCAGGGGGGAATGATGAGTGAGGGACATTAATCATTCCAACCAAACGGATGAAAGTGTTAGTCCTTTAAAGAGCTGAATCTGACTACTGAAAAATGATTTAATTTTAATAAAATTCAAATAATGTCAGGGTCTCTACAGATATGCAGACATGTCCCATTACGCTACCTGAGGAGCAACTTATGAACAAATGTGTGATTTTAAGACAAAGGAAATGAATGTGGCTCGATCCACAGCCCACAGTGACATATCTGTGACTTTACATGTTTACTACATTTACTACACATTTTAAAATAGTGATCATTTTTAAGTATTCCTTAAGATTTCAAATTATTATTATTTTTTACAACCTTCCAGGCATCCACATGCCTCTACACATTCAAATCAATCTTTAGTGACTTAAAACTTGCCTGTGATAGGTAATCATCTCAGAGAACGTTATAATTGCCTTCACTATTGTTACATTATTGAAAAATAAAATAAATCCACAGTGTAAATCTACAAACAAAATCTACACATTTCAATTGCATTGCCATGCAATTTTAACCAACAGTAAACAGAGTAAATATGTATTAGATATTCCCTGATGGATTTCCTGACTCAACCAAGTTTCATATTTCTAGAAGCTGATTTTACATTTCCAATGTAAACCAATGGAAATTAATATAAACTAATAGTTCCCTGGAGGGGAGGATAACACTACAGCATCTTTGGAAAATCATCAACAGAAATGTAAAGTATGTATATCCACTTCATAGTCAATGGGCTACATCATGCAAAAACACTTGTGTAGTCCTTTAAGCTGCTGAGCAATTTCCTCGTCATTAACATGTAGACAGCATACACACTTAGTCCCCTCTGGCGCCTCAGTACTTGCTTAAAACCATACTTAATGGATTAGGAAATTATATAATTCATTAGTAAACTTAGACTGTCATAAAATCACTATTGATTTGCGCCTTACTGGTATGATAACAGCTTGAGTCCATTTTTAACCTGTCTCCAAATACACAGGCCTTTATGGCTACTCCCTGGCTCCAAACACACCTCAAACTGTTAAATAATGCTGTGTTTGCATGCAGTTTCTGCCCATGCATTGTAATTCCACCTTATAATGAAATTGTATGGTTGTTTATTACTGATTATCTGTGTGCTTAAATGGTCTTTCCTTGTTCTAAATGTTAATGGGGCAAGCAGACAGTCTGAATAGTCTTTGAGCTGTCCTTCTTTAATGGAGCAGCCTTGCATAGCACGTCTCTTTGCACGGACATGATAGTCAGAAGAACAGAAAAGACGACACTAAACACTTGCCGAAATGCATCCCCGAAGAGAAAATTGTGTTATTTTAGAGAAAGGACAGATAGACAGATACATAGCTCTCTCATCCATATTGTGCATTTTCTGTGAAACAATGAAAACGATTCTGTATACATGATTAGACTTAGTTTTGGTTGGTCTTATGTGTTGCGTACATCACAAGACATGTGTCTTCCCTGCGGATTTTAATAATAATTAAAAAGATTATTCTCTTACTTTACACAGCTGTATTCCCATCTGCTTGTACTCCCCAAAGAGAGGCTTTAATTGAGAAATGCAATAAACACATTAGCTATTCAGACAGCAATGGCCATGCTCATCTGCATGAAAAGCAATGGAGGTATATTTTACCTTTAGGGTTTTTTTTAATAAGATATATTTTCGTTTTTCAATTCTTTGATTTTCCTGACTGATGTCAGTCACATAAACATTTCTAGTAACCAGTCAAATCAGTGTGTGTGGGTGCAAAATGAGCACATAATTTTTAGAAAGTTATGAAGGAATAACACAGCATTTTTATTATCAGTTTATCTTCCATAAAGTTACAAACAGGCTCGTAGCTTTTAATGCTTTTATCTGTTAATGAATTACATTCTTGTTCAGTAAATAAAGAGAGCTATGGACTATATATACAATGTGTGTGTGTGTATATGTGTGTAGCTGGGAGGCACTCACTAATTTGTATTTGTTTTGGTATTGATTTTTTCCTACTTTTTCATCTATTAAAGAGATTTACTGAGCAGTAAATGCTTTTATAGAGCCTTGGTGGGCAACACATTACAATGCATCATATGACCGTATGGCATTTTGTCATCAACTGGAAATAAACAGTTGCACTTTTTCAAATTCATATACAATTAGAGGAGTGAATTATTCCAAACACTAACGGAGAGAGAATCACAGAGGTGAGTTGAGTGTTTCAGCATTGACATGTCCTTGAATTTGTGCAAAACAAGTTTGTTCTATAGTGTTAAATTATTGTTTCTATACATTTTTCAGTGCCAAAGTTAAACCTGTTGAGGTCACAGGACTGAGTATAAGGCTCTTGTAGAATATCCACTGACAAGACTGGATCTTGTACATACCATCTACAGTGGTTAAAATAACATTAAATAAATTAAATTTGTTGAAAAAAGTTTGCTTAAACTTTGGTTTAATCTTTTTCTCATTATCACATCATATAAAAGTTTTTTTTTAAGCATCTATTTAATCTGGTAAAATGAGGAACGTTTCTTGATTTAACAAGATAATAACCATATGTTGTTTTAACATATATTCATATAATATAACATAACAAAATATTCATTTTATTTCATTTCATTTTTTGTTTAATTAATAACATAAATTGCTGTTTTGCTCTTTTTCTTAATTTTCTGTCTCTTTTTTCTTTCAAATGAAAACTTTAATATAATGAGACATCCTTGATCTGTTGAACCTGGGCTTCTTTTCCTTGAAATATCATATATAGCGATATGACATCAATAAAAATAGTTAGAGTTGAAAAAAGAAAAATGTCATTAGATCATGAAAGCATCTTTTTATAACAGAAATGTCATAACTCTATCCTCAATGCCTCTCTAGTCCAATGTCACATTGCTGCCAGTTTCTGCCGTGTCACCTCCACCAAATCATTTCATCACCACAGAATTAGTTTTTCATGCAGAGTACAGCTACTTCTGTGACAGTGTGTGTGTGTGTGTGCACATGTTAAAGATTCTTGACACTGATTGGAAAAGAGATAAAAATCCATCTGATCGCCTTTATTTTTGCTTCACTGACAATTTCCAGAGAATTTTCCAATCCCTCCTCTCTAAATCTACTCCATCCGGCTGCCATTCAAACGTATGGGCCACTAATTGATTCTCTCTTGCTTGCTGGTTCCCATATCAGGCTGACTGTCAGCACGGGAGATGGGAAGCATTGAGAGGTACACTGCTGCTTCAGCAGATCTGATGGATAGCACAAACTGTATCATCTTCTCCTCCCATGCAGACGAGCAGAAGAGAAGAGTGTCTTTGTCAAGGAACTTTTCCTCACACTGTGCAATATTGTGTTACTCACAGAATGGCTTATTGGATCTAGTATTTCAATCTACATCGTCTCGTGTTCAGGTTGTCCCATCTGCACTGTAGCCTGCAGTTGAAGCCATTTTGCTATGTTGACTCAGACCTATACATTGTTTACTTCACTGTGGAGAGGAAAGAGCGGCTTTGTAATATTACTTTAATCATGTTTTATTTTTGCACAATTTAAAATGGCACACAAAACTGACAAAGATAAATAATATTCAGTGCAGGGAGAGGCAGAAAACCCAGTGGGCATATATGAAGCCTCTACTTAAATATTTTTTAAATTTCACGGTTATAGAGAACACAAAATGAATATGCAGAAAATAATATGGCTACATAAAAGTGATGGCAAACTAATAGTAACAAAATATTCTAATAACAAACAACAACAATAATATTAATATAAAAGCAGAAAATGTGAGTATGTGATGTGTATGACTGCGTGCATATGTACATGCATGTGTGTGTGTGATTGTGCGTGCGTGCATGTGCATGTGTTTGAGGTGGTTTATACACCTGTGTTGACTCCTGAGCAATAGTAATAATTCTTAAATAGTCTTTTAAGCATCTTTTGTAACATTTTATAGAGGAACAGCTTTTTACCAGGTGGGAAAAGCCATTCCATAATTAGTTACCTCTAAATCTTACCAAAAATGGACCTCTGCAAGTGAAAAATTTAGGTGGATGAAGATTTCTCTTTTTTGTTTTATCTGATTTGTGAATAGCATCAGTGCATTATATACAACATCTAATAAGATAAGCGGAGTTTGTATTTTACTTAGCATCGAATAGTTAAGTACCAATGACGTGCACTGGAAATGGCAAATTTGCATCACCAGCGTGTTCATAAAGCATTTAAACAATTTAGTTTTGCAAATGCACTTTTTTTTTTGCCATGCGTTTGCCAAATTACACAGGCTTTTGCGGGTACATTTATGAACTGATTTTTGTTAATATGTTTAGGAGGCTGATTTAACTAATTTAATTATGTTAAAACATGTCAGCATGGAAAAACAACTGCCATCATTTTGAAATTGCGTACTGTTTCTGCCTCTCGGTAATAACATCTGAATTACAAGGATTTGGGTGCCATAAGAATGAATGGCTGTGACAGTTCATTTTTCTTTTAAAAAGCACACTCCATTATCTAATGTAGTTTGCTAAATGGTACTAAAATAAATGAGGAAATAAGCAGTAATAGATAAACAGCAATGGCACAGTGATTAATGTGCAGAAAGGAAAGTTGCTGCAGAACAGTAGCAGGAAGACAGTTTGGTGCCTCATTCTCCATCCTGAAGTTATTGTGCAGTATCACTTCTTATGTTTCATTCTCCTTACATTTTTTTGTGGACAGGTGAACCACAGCAACTCAGGACAGTACCAGCTCCTCATTGTGCCACAGTTCCAGAGCCTTCACATTGCAGCTGATACACTGCAGACTTCATCAAAGTCTGCAGATATAAAACGACAGCAGAAACAATACAGCAAAGTTTCTATGCAGTGAGCCAAATGTATTCTCATCCTTTCCATGAGCTATAGAGCAATAAGCATCTTCAGAAGGCTTTACTGTACAGCCCTGGTGGCAGTACATAAATTAGTAGGAGAACGCAGTGTTCACTTTAGGATATTATGCAGAGAAGGCGTCATGGGCTGTCTCTACCGCCACTGCAGCAACATTACTGTGATTAATGCCGCGTTTCACCCATCCCAAAGAAGAAAAGTCCTGAAACTGCCTCTTGTCCTTCTGCTAATGCACCAGCCAGTTTGACCTAATTGTGGCTCATCTCAAGCTAGAAAGTTGCTCACTGAGACAGTTATTAACTATCCCATTCCCCTGTCATGAAATCGCAATTGCATCAGAGCATTTAATGTTTAATACTTCTATAAATTTGCCAGCATGTGTCCTATTCTGTTGGAGGCTGAACCGTCTATGCATTTCCACTGTCTCTAACTGTGACATACAACCAGCCCTCTCCCATCAGCCCTCACTGTGCCTGGTACAGAGCAGGGTGCAGTATATCTATAGTGCATAATGCAGTGGGTTCTCTCTGACTTCTTATGGCTGGAACCATAACGAACAAAGTCACTGAGTTATTAAAGTTGGGAATATATGCTGACCCTTCCAAAGACTTTGGTATTAAAGGTTTCACTTCCTCAAACCCAACTCCAAATGTGTGCAAATGTAACACTGAACAACAAATGTATTCTATTATATTACTGCAATGCAGAAATCAAAATGATTTGGGATATGACGTGAACCTCGGTTTATAATGAAGCATTTTGTCTGTTTTCCAGTTATTAACATTTTCTGATATCTCACACTTCATCATACATGACAAAATAAATTTAAGTACATCTGTAAACCTCAAGGTGGCAGCCCAGCCACTGCCTTACTTCCCACTGAGAACATCTCATAAACAGTCAAATCTCTATCTGCCAACACACGGTCGAGTACATGTGTATGTCCTGAAGTCTGTTTTGCTTTCCAGTTTGGAACAACAGTGTGTCCTTAAGTATCCACCAGATTAGCTGTTGTACTTGATAATGAAGTCTCCAATGCTCTACACTGGGAATCAGTGGTCAAGTTAAGTGGCAAGTCTTCTCCATGTCTGAGTTCTCTTCAACACCACACTCCCGGCCAAACACATGGCTGGTCCCAATCTGTGCCCAAATGCAGTCCAGCTGCCTGTTGTCTCCTCCACTGTTGTAAGAGGTTAATGAAAAGGTCCAGGGTCCATGATGAAAGGACACAACCTGCGCTGAAACAGTTTAAGATTTTAGAGTTGAAGAAAAACCTTAATCAGGTCTTTAAGCTGTAAAGGCCTGCTGTGTAATGAGGACATGTTGTGGTGATACATCTGTTCTGTTTTCCAACAAAGGGACTGGAAATTGTCCCTTTAAGCGCAATATTTAATAATAATTTTTCATGTTCGATTGATGCTTGTGTGCACACTGAGCAAAGAGTGTTTAACTTGGATCTCTTTAGATCTGTAGCTCAGCAAATCCAGTTTAGATTGATATAAAGCACAGAAGTACACGTAACTTGTATCATTTAAATATGCTTATGTGACCATCAAATTGCCTCTTTCGAGTGAGTATCTGAATGTTTTCATAATCATTTCACCACTACTTCTCACTGACAATACCAAATCACAGCTCTATAATAACAATACGATGTCTGCCGTCAGTGACTGCACATCCAATCCAATACAGAAGGTGACAGATAGGCGATACACTCACTCCAAGAAATTTCACACTTTTTTTTCTCCAGGAAATCCAAGCTGGTCTCTCATCTCAATATTCAGTAGGGTCAGACTGCCAAAAAAGAAGAACACACAATGTGCCATCTGGTAAATCATAGTCCTCTCATCAACTCTGTCCAATCTGGAGTCTCTCAAAAAATGACATCAATAAGCTACTTTGACCAGAGGGTAAGATCTTAAAATGATATTGAACAGATTGTAAAATAAATAAATAGAATAGATGAATTGTACAATATTTTTCAGAATTATTTATTCCTTGTTGTCTTTTTGTCTTATCATTTTACTGTGAAAATACAAGGAAAGCACTCTATTAAATACTCTCTTAGGAAACAAAAAAATATTAGATATTTGAAAATAGCTGTTGAACGTGAAGCTAGTACTCATGCAGGAGAAATGGCGTTTGCTGATGTGTGAAAAGAGGCGATCACAGCCATGCTTGGCTACACTCCAATGCTCAGATATCCAAACAGGGTCTGTGTCTGTCTATCTGTCTGCATTAGCTGGCCACCATCCTGGATTCCTCTGTTCTTGTTTTAGGGTTGGGAGATTTAAACATGACCCATAATTGAATGCAAAGGGTGCAGAAACCCTGTTTTTTTCTCTCTAGCCAATCCATGGTGACTGAGTAGGAGGACCGGACAAATGAGGGGAGGGTGGTCTCACCAGCATCCACAAGGTGGAAAAGGTGGGAGTACGGCGGATGCAGCTGATTTACATTTAGAGATTTTAATTGCCTACTTTTGAGTCCTATTACAGGGATTTTGTACCTGTTTATGTTACCAGCCCCGTATGTTCCTCTAGGATTTGAAATTCATGTACCGTCTCAATCGTCAATCATACTGACAGCTTGAGGGCTCCAGCTGCCATGGAGGCCAAATGCTTTATAGTTATAACTCTAAATATTGCTTAAATTACAATTAATAGTAAGCTTACAAAGAGCAGTTTATGACCAAAGTGAATAATACTAAAAATAAACAGAGGAAGAGAAAAATACTGTATTTTGTATAAATACATACTTTGTGCTATTATTTCAGTTTTCTTCACATCATCAGGACAGGATAGGATTTCCTAAACAAGATCACACACACAGACATACACACACATACATAAAATATGCTCACCTGATCCCAAACCTTTGTAGCTGTGCCACCAAGTGTTCAGTTTACTGTCTTCTCACTCTTTGGTCCCTTTGATGTCCCCACACTCGTCTTAAATCTCCACTGACGGCCTCAACATGCTCTGACATGAAATGTACAGTATTCAGGGCTCATAATAGAAACCACAATATTATCCACATGCTTCTTCAACATAGAAGAACAGTCGCTTTCTACCTCTGTATCCTCTTTGTTGCAGGGCCCAGTTATCACAGTTCAGAAAGCTGAGATAATGAATCAAAATATCAGAATCAGAATCAGCTTTATTGGCCAGGTATGTGTTCCCATACAAGGAATTTGACTCCGGTTTTTCGTTGCTCTCAATGTACATACACAGAAATAGACATACATACAGCTAAAAACAAGGACAACAAGCTTGACAAGTTAAACATAAACATTAAACTACTATGTACAAATGTGTATACATAATATAAGTATATATAATATATGTAAGTGTAACAGGTTGCGGTAAGTGGATGAGGTAGGTGGATATGACAGTATATACAATATGCAACAGTATGCAAGTATAACTTCCCTCTTCTCTGCAGAATTGTATGCTATTATGAAACTCATGCATAAAAGCCTAAATAACCAGGCTGCTCAGAGACCTGGTGATTCCTCTCAGGCTTTCTGGCTCAGTAACAGGGGTTGCATCTATGGGGAACTATAAGGTGCCCTTTCGTAAACACCCCTTTGGACAGATGTCTTTTTATGTTCAGGGATTAGAGTGTGGAACTACTTACCCACAGAACTCAAAATGGATCATGACTGGGATCATCTTAAACTCAAGTTGAAACAGCTTTTAAAGGGAAACTCCAGCGACTTCACACATCAAAGTATGTTTACAGGTCTTTGGGGGTACTATAGTATATCTGAAAAAAGCTGTACAAAACTTTTTGACATCCCTTTAGGCAATTTGGAGCCCCAATGTCGGCCCCGTCGTCGGTTGCGGCTGAAATTTGAAAAAGTTTGAGGAGTTTGAAGAGTGAAAAGTTACCAGACCCCTGTAGCTCCTCATCTCTGCTTGAGGCTAGCAGCTCGAGGCTACATTAGCCACAACTTCCCTGAACCTCAACTGATCTGTCGATTTTGATCTTTTATTTTTTACCCCTGTGTAATGATGAACTGGCGGAGTACTCTTTTATAGAGGGATCAATCATGTATGAATGATCTGGTGCTAGTCGTTCAATTTTATGGTAATTGTACTGTGTCATTGTTTGTGTTTTGTGCTGATTTGTGTGTCTTTTTTATTGAGAGGATGAACTGTCATATGGGGCAAGGTCACAAGATCAATTCTGCATTCTGTATGTCAGCGGTATAACTACCAGTGACATGCACAGGCATGTATGCAGTTCCACAATTCCTGTGTTTCAGTAAAGCTCCTTGTGCTTTCTCACCTAAAACAAAACAGGAAAAAGAAGCTTTTTCACCAAGTCGAGGTCAAATTTATGAGCTGCTCTTATAACATGACTGATGTCTCTAAATGCAGGCAGCACACACCATGAAGGGCTTGGTGACTTTGGAGGTGGTTGTACACAGTGAATGACATACAGCAGATGAAGGGAAAATGAGACTGAACAGTTTCCCCCAGGACTTAACATCAAAGCCTCACCAACAGGAAACGTAGTTAATCTCCCTCGTCTTCCTCCCCAGTGGGATACTCACAGCACAATGAGGAAAAATGGGCCAAGTGCACAAGGCCTATAAAGGGATAAACACATATGTGCACAAACAAGTGTACACTAGTGAATCCAAACGCTCATACACAGAGACCAAAACACAGTATAGTCTTTAATATGTGGATTATGTTTACAGTGACTATACTGCTGCAGACCCAAGCCTTTCATATCACTGCCTACTTTTTCTTTTGACATTTCTACTTCAAAATGCTTGTCTCAATCCGTCAGGATTGTAAATTTCAGACTAACTCTTGTGGAGTGTTTACTGGCACAGTGAAGAAGAAGAAGAAATTTCACCTTTCCATATATCAGAGCTGTATCCAGCCATGACACAGTGCTCTACACTGTACTGAGAGGAGAGAGAATTAAGGACCCAACCCAGCTTAATGGCCTTTCTCCCCTGAAAGGAAGCTATAATTAAAGTTAAGTGGGCAGATGCTGAAAGAAAAGCTTTTTTTGTGATAATAAATGTGGTTTTGAATTTAACACCTCAGGCTAGAGGAACCCTATCTAAATGACCCTGAGGCCCCTGCCACTTCTACAGTATACCATAATGCTGTAAAGTGCGGTGACAACACCCTCCTCCACTTCCACTCAGCTCTCCTTCCCTCCCAGCCCGCTGGCTAAGGTTGAAACCCTTCTGTTTCAGAAGGGATTAGGTTACTGCACTTAAGTGTGGCAACAATGTCGATGAAATTGAGACCAGTAGTGTTTGCATTGTACCTACAAGACAGCTAACCCCAACAGTAGAAAGAGGTGTGGGAAGAAAAAAGAGGGATAAAACTGCAACGTGGTCACTGTAGCTAAAACTCTCAAAGTGCCAGACTGTCAGAATGCTAATTATTTATTTGAAATACTTGCAAGCTAGCATAAATTTGCATTTTAAACATTTTTTTGCAAAGAAATGGCACATTTTCAGAATGCATGCTTTCAAATGGCAATATATATGAAGTGGTTGTGAGATTATTTCCACCATTATTATTATAGTATGACAACTGCCATTGAAGAAGCAAACAGAGGATTTTTGTGATATGATGCAGAAAATGAGAAGACACAAAACAATGAAATAATGTTTTGTTGTATAAGAAAAACACAATTAAGAATGTAATTCAGGTGTAGTTTTTGTGTTTGACAGACATCATCTAGTTCCCTCCAATAAATGATGAATAAATAGATATAATTTTAATATCAGTAGGTAGGGGCAGGATTCAGGCAGTACACAACTTGCTGTTCTTTTCAGGGCTGGTTGATGAGGTGAAGTGTGTAATTGAGGTTCATCCAGAGGCTAAGGAGACCCTTCAGGGACTGGAAGGGGATGCCCCCCTGCTATAGCTGGTGTAACCTGGAGCAGAAACAGAGCAGGGGTCCTGGGATATCACCCACCCCCTGCCCAAAAGGGACCCCACCAGATCCTGTCTCTCCTGTTCCTGAGCCTGAAGTGAAGTCTGCCTGAAAGCCGGGGCTCTTCCACCACAGCCCATCTCAGCAGGGGTGCAGTAGTAAGCTCTCCGGGCTCCAATCTGGTGCAGAGAAACAACAAAAATGGAATTAAAGCCCTCTTGTTTTTTCATCAACACCCCCTCAATGTCTGGTTGCCATCAGCAATCGAATCGATAACATGATCTTGTAGTAGCTGTTCATTTTAACACGACTGGTTTCTGTTTAATATACAAAGACTGTTCAGGTGCAATTTGTCTGCAAAATTTTTAAATATGCTGTTCTAAAACATTTTGCCTAATTGTTTAGGCAAATGTGATTGAGGAACATTTGCTTTTTACTTTTAATGGCGTTTTTTTTATTTGTTCATTATCCCAGTTAACATAAGCATAATGTTTACTCACCGCTGTGCATTACAGCTTAGTACTAAAACAGATTTGTGGAACAATATACTGTATGTATGTAGAAGGTACAAAAATAAATATACAGAATCTCCCATTAAAGCTTACTTACAGTCCTTTTACATGGATGGAGCACCACAAACGACTCATATGCCAAATAAATATGATTAAGTGAGTCTTGTCTCTCAGTTGGTAGCACATGTTTATTTACAAATTAAAGTCCTTACCTATGAGGACTGTAAGTGCTTTATGAGCTGAATAATTTAATGCACTGTGACTGTGAGTGTGTGTGTGTGTGTGTGTGTGTGTGAGTTTATGTGTATTATGTCAGTGAGTGTGTGTGACCATGGAGGTGGGGGAGAAAATATTTTGATTTACATTTTTCCTGCTTGGTTTGCATATTGTTCCCCTCCGGCAACAACCTATTAATGAGACAAGCAGGTCATTCCCAGAAAAGGATGCTTACCATGCGACTACACATGAACAGATACATGCTTTTTGCCCTCTTTTGTGTTGAGTGCACACACACACACACACACACACACACACACACACACACACACACACACACACACAGACACACTTGCACACAACTGTACAAAGACACACATATATACCACACAGGCAGAGATACGCTTCAGCTTTCTCTCCATGCTTCTCTTCGCTCATTTATGACCTCTAGAGAGTCCAAAGTAAATCAGCTGTTCTTCGATTGATTTGACCTTGTGCTGACAGTTTGCGTCCATGGCTATGTTGTGGCAGTAAGGGGCAGTAATGGCTTGCATTTTATGTAACATGGATGTCAAACCCGGCTCTCCATGTCCACCCCCTTCTCCCTGACTTCCTCACTCTTTGTGTTTACATGTCCCCTCCTGCTCTGCAGCTGTGCAGATCAGATGGCTGATACATTAATGGGACCTGTGCTGAGTAATGGGGCAGGATTGGAGTTTGACACACTGACCCCACCCATCAGTGCTGCTTGCCACCAGGAACCCCACAGGATGCTCTCTGGGAAATGTCTCTGCTGCTTATTGGAATTTCTTTGATGACTCTGAGTTTCAGGTTACAGAGGAACATGATCCGCTTCTTCCAACTGATTTGAGGTGACTCTGTCATGTTGGTCTGAGCATCCTAAAAGTAGATGCAGATTTTTATATTTGACTATGGCAAGATTTTCTTGATCATCCAGATAATTCTTTACTTGGATTTCCCCTTCTACCTTGAGGCAGTTCACTTATGCAGTCAGGATTTGTCAGCGTGTTTCTCTAAGATGTTTAAATGAAGTATTTTGGCCCTTTGTTGCCCTGGAATGAGACAGCTCCTCATGCAATATCATAAGAGTGGAATGTGAAAAGGTGTAATGGATTCCTGTGTGAGCCTTCATTAGGTGTGTTTACAGTAGCTTTCTGAGTCTGACTGCATTACCACAACCCGGCGTTGCTCCCCCCTCAAGCGTTCATAAATCATTGTTAACAGACAGACCTGACATGCTGCTCATACATCACTACGCAGGCCTTTACTCCTCCGTAATTCAAACGCTGGATGTACAAACATCCCTGGCTGTGTCATGTCAGTTCAAAACATAGCTGAAACTCACACCCTAACAAAGAACAACAGGGCTGACTTTCAGACGAGCGAGATGAAAGCATCTGAGGGAAAGTGGAGAGCCTTTTTGCCTCAGAACATTATGCTGCCCTTTCTTCTCTCATCTACCAGGAATTAGAATTTTTGCATGATCCTGCCAAACTGAGAGTGCCAAACTGAGAGTGATTCAGACTACTGTGAAACTATTAATTAGACGGTTGTTGAATATGAAGGCGCAACAGAGAAATAATTATTATAGAAAACAACCCAAAACTTTTCTTTGTAAAAACGGTGGGGAAAACCATCACTTGATTTATTTATGTAGTATTGAATACTGCAATTTTATACAATCATATTAGAATGGGTTCTCTAGTGACTTACTTCCAATACAGCATAAACATTAGAGACATTTGAAAAACCCCGGAAACATTAAATGTTCAAAATGTTTGACAGCTTTATGGAGCTTTAGATTATTAAAGACATGAAAGATAAATTTAAGTATGAAATCTGCTTTTCCCCTCCTTCCCAATTACACCCAAGCATTGCTTGGCAGCCATCTGGCTGTTTGGAATCAGACTGTTTCTCCTGTTTGCCAAGACTTCCAGTTGTTGCCCAACTGTCATTTCACCTAAAGTAAAGGACCTTCAGTGCTGCTTACTTCCACAGTGATTTCATGGCAAAACAAATATTGGTGTGATATGTGACCTAATGACATATTATATTCATTTATAACCAGTTCTATGACGTGTGTTATTGAGGCTGGATCATGTGACACAGTTTGAAATGTGTGCTACAACACTTGCACTGAGGACCTTTGGGCGTAGTTCTTTAAGAGTTTCCATCAATACAGTTGATTATTGTCCACCATACTGCCGTCATGATGCATACAGACAGCCTCCTCATTGATCACTTACTAGCTGCTTTTAAACCATCAATACCTTTTAAAGCACCACTTAAGATGAGGAACATATGTCTCCCTGCTGTCCAGCTGAGTGCTATGGTTGTAACGAGCTGAGGACCAGCAGACACTGTGATGGCTTTAAGACATGCAATAGACTTGTGAAAATTCACAAAACTTAACAAACAACAAACAATGCACAATGTAAATAACATTTAAAGGATTGGTTCACGTTTTTTTTTTCTTCGAATCTGTCTTAAAACAACACTCACATACCCACATGTACAATGAGACAAACATCCTTTCATCTAATTTTATCAGGGTTTATGAAGCAGTACTTATTTTTCATTATTTAAATGGTCTTCCTCAGAATTCTCTGTAAACTTTGGCAATATTAATGATAATAAGAAATTGAAAGACAGAAAATTGCTATCATAGTTTTGCACCATGGAGTGTCCCAAGGATCACTGAAAAATCAACCACTATCATCAGTAATGTGATGCGTTTTTCTCTGGATTTTCTGTTGATTAAAGTCTATTCTTTGCCAGCAAAAATGCCACTCTAGACCTTGATGAATAACTCACAAAGCTGTTATTGGACTGGATAATGGTTGCATATAGCACGTCTTGGTTGGCAAACACTGGGGATTCTAATTAAATAGCAGATGATCATAATGAATGACAATAGTCTGTGATCTTTTAGCGGCATCTTTATGCCACAATGTATCATATAACATGTCATGAGTACACTATGACTAATTAGCTGAATTGCTAATGTCAGTGATAGCTGGTTAGTGTTAGAATATACTTGACTTCATTAACCTTAACACATATTTTTCAATAGAGGGCTTCAGTAAAGGGAGAATGACGTGTATAAAATGCAATACTTTTGAGTGAGGCACCATTAGGTGTATAGGAGTAATACAGTGGTACATTTTACATGGATAGCCTAAATTAAAACATGTTATGAGTAATAACAAATAGTTTTTTAAGCTTATATAATAGTCTGCAGTTCATCCCAATTAGCAGTCAACAATATCCTCAGGTTTGTAATCCATTTCAAATATCATATTTTACATTATTCATAAAGAACTTTAAAAAGACTTTTAATGTGGTCACTTGAGAAGAACAAGTAATTATGATTCAAATGGAACTTGCACTTGCCATTCATGGTTCATGAATGGCAATCTAACTGTGTTAGATTGTGTTATTCATCTGTCTTAGAACTAATGATGAGCACAGTACATCAAAAACTAAGAAATCATAAATATTTGTCCTCATTTTCTTGATGGGGATTTACATTATTTTAAAGCTATATCCACAAACTTTCAGCTAAAAGTAGATTTTGTGGTAAATATCACAGATTTGAAATGTCAAAGAACACAAAATAGTACCGCGTCAACATCTTAATTTTGTAGGCAGAAGTGAAAGTACACAGCGGATCTTTTTCTGACATTTACCAGTGAAAGTGTGTGATGTTTTTTTTTCACTCGCTCTCATATTCATGACAGATCACTCATTAATTTATGCTTATCCACATGTGTGAACTCTTTGTATTCTTGTAAAAAGGAGAAAAAGAGAAACAAAAAAAAATTTCTGTCAGCCCACTGCTCTAGTTTACAGCATGAAGTGTATTTCACCCAGAGCCAAAGTCCCACCTCCTCCTCTCACTGTCCTTGACACACTTACCCAAGGTGGACACACTGACCCCATCAGCTGGTGCTGTACACATCCCATAGGGGGCCATAACACCCTGCACCCCTACAGCATCTATCTCCTGGTCCCATGTGCCTCTGTGTGGCCCCCGTCAAATGCCTTGGGCTGTCCCTTGGACAATTCCCTCTCAAGGAGTGATTAATGCCTGTTTACTTCAGAAAGGCCAAACCATTTCCCTGCATGGGAGGTGGGGACTGTAGAAAAAGAAAAAGAACGAGTAGGAAAGAAGAAGTGAAGGGGGAAGAAACAGATGTATGGATGGCAGACTGTGAGATGCTGCACTGCTGTACATGCCATGAGAGTCTGGCCCATAAGCCAAGGTGAGCAAGAGATAATCAGAAGCTCTTATATAGTTAGCAAAGGCCACACAGGAAGCCCTGTGGATTTGGAGTCACAGCATGCCATGGAAAGAGAGTAAATACTTTTCTTCAAGGATGTACTCAGTGTTTATTAAACAGTGACTCACAGACCTCCTGTCACTGTCTTGTGATTATTGTTGTACTGCTCTCCTCTTGAAATGCCAAGTGTTGTCTTCTTTGAGTGACCGTGATTTAAAGAGCCTTAATGAGCTTCAGTTTCACTGTAAAACTAACAATAGGATCAGAAACTCTCATCACAGAGGAACAAAAATTAATGCATCCTACTGTATATTAACATTTAGTTCCATGGAAAGGGGAGAAACAGTTAGATGACAAACAACTTAACTGTATGACCTGCTTATGTTTGGCACTGCGGCTTACGTTGCTTTTGATGTTTCTGTGATAAAGAAATGTGCCCGAAAGGGATTAACGAAGTATTACTACTACTACAACTAGGCTTACTGCTACTCAATCAGTAGCTGTGAATCTTTTGGTCATACTTCTGCTCAGATTGTGATACCTGCTTGGCTCAGATCTGACCTAAGAAGGTTTGGACAGATACTAAACAGAGTGGAGCTTGAAGCTTTGATCCAGAGGCCACAGCTCAGCCAAACCTGGGCAGTGGAGAAGATATAAGGAGTGTTGTGGGGGGGGTATCTGGTCTGTGGCACAGCGGGGCCCTCTCCTTCCTCCAGGCTGAGTGTTCAAATAAGAAGTCTGAACTATCAGTAGCTGGTGCACAGGGTCAAGATCTGGCTTGCGTCAGCAGTCACGCTAGAGCTACACTGGTGGTCTTTAGGAGCTGCAGTACGCCAATATAATCAAAGCCTGTACTCTTAGTACTGTTTACTGTATGTGGTAAGTACAAACAGCATTAATGAACCTTCTTCAGGCTTCTCTCATAGAAGATCAACAGAAATTTTATTTTAAGTAAAACTGTTCAACATTCAAGTGTATTTGTGTATTGTATTTAATTTCCATTCTTTGCACTAAGCCATTCTCTCAGTGCCCCATGTAAAATATTTAAAATCCCAAGCATGACTCTAAACATTAACGAAAAACAAAAAATAATGAATAAACGAAACATTCCCGATGTTGACATGTTCACCGGTTGTGTAAGTTCATTAATCTGAATTTTTATAAGGCCAGCAAATGATTTCAGAAAGATTCTTTGAAACCCAGAAATGAAGTTTTTGTCTGTATGACACAAAAAGGACATATGTAAACAGATTTCAGCACTGGGACACTGACCTTATTGACATTATTGAAAACAATTTATTTTAGTCTTATTACATTACATAATTGCAATGTAATTGCAATTACATTACATTGTGCACACATACACACACACACAAAAAGCGTGTGCACTGATTGTGTTGAAACACACTCCTGGTGGCAGCAGTGTCTTTGGCTTTCTGTGTTTTACAGGGTGACTCACAGTCGTGATGGACAGGCAAATCGATATTTTGACTTTGGCTACTGGTTTTTCTCTTACAGGAGGAGCGACGGTAATGGAAGAGGACTGTAAATAAGTGGAAGGTTCTTGACAAATGAATCCATTAACATTTGCCTGTGTCGCCTGGCGAGCAGATTTGCTGTTTTATGGAGCAAGAAAAAAGAGCTAGTAAATCTGAGGGCGCTGTAAGGGTGAGGAGCTGAGAGCAGCCAGGGGAACACATCTCCCATGATGCAGCACTTTATCTCCCTCCCAAATGGCATCTTTATCTGCCTAAATTAAGTTTTGATTCCTTGCCACATACGGAGCTGCAAATCACTTTTAATACTGATATCAAGAGCAGCAGTAAAGTGTGCCCAAAGCGATGGAAAGCAGCTTTATTGTGTGGCACACACTGCCGTCACCACCATTCACCGTGTCTCTGTGGCTCACAGTTGTAAAAAAACCCAGCCCCAAACCACTGCTTTGTGCGCAAATCATATTATGCCATTTGTCATCATTCAAATTCCTCTCTCTCCTGCAGCTCTGCACACAGAGTAACTTCATCTATCTACCTGTAACTCTGTGGATGAGGAAGAAGGATACCCCTAAAGGTGACTTAATTTATAGCTATGGTTAATTTCCAATTCCATTTTCACTCAGTGATGTTTATCTTTAAAATTAGAGAGAAGCTGAGGCCTATTTGTGTGTATTTGTGTGTTGGTGGGAAGGGGGATGGGTTGGGGTTGGGGAGACAGTCCCACATACAAACTGCATTACATTGCTTCTGCATTATCATCAGTCTGCCTGCATATCTCTCTATTTGTTTGTCTGCACATCAATCTGTCTGACTGTCTGTCGCTCTGTCTAATTGATCAGCAGCCTGGCAGGAGAGACAGAGGTCCTGTGGGCGCTCAGCAGGCATAAGGGGTGTCTGACATGTGCAGTGCTGAGAAACATATCCCGCAAAACAAAGGATGAAGAGTATGTGGTAACAAGACTAAGAGTCTACAGCCATGCTCGAGGCTCTGTGAGGCTGCACTTAGGCACAGCAACGCATTGAGCTAAATGCTAACTTCAGCACGCTAACATGCTTACAATAACAAATTTTAAACAGGCATAATGTTTGCTAATTAGCACTAAACACAAAGTATGGCTGAGGCTGATGGGAATGATTTAGACCTGCTGAAAAGTCAGAGGATCACCAAAGTTATTACAGTTCATTCTGAGATTGACATGAATGCTTTATCAAATTTCATGGCAATCCACCCAAAAGTTGTGAAACATGTCACTGAAAACCAGAAATATCGACCTTCTGGTATTACAGGAAAAGTCAGGGGATCGTAAACGTTATTAGGATTCATCTGGGAACTATTTATGTGTGTACAAAATTTGGTACCGATCCACTGAGTAGATTTAATAATAATATAATTCACTGCTGGTGACCCTAGATGCAAAGTAAGGGGGTCACCAAAGTCAGCAGGATTCATCGTCTGGGGAACATGAATGTCTGAACAAAACATCATGGCAATCTATCCAGTAGTTGTTGAGATATTTCAGTTTGGACCAAAGTGATGAGCCGACCAACAGACATTGCCATCCCCATAGCCATATACCTATAGTGTCTAAAAACAGAGAAGAGATTGGCACTTACACCAATATCTCCCACTTGACTATTCTGATGAATGTTTGTAAAGGTTACTAAGTGTTTAAAAAATGAGAGGATGTGTGTTATCCTTCTGGCTTCTGAGCTAATTTACATCCTTGTAGATCTCCTGATTGGCCACCACAACACAGCTTCCTACTCCTTCCCATTCAAACTAACAGCCTGTGATAACATGTTTACCTGTTCTTGAAAAAGACACAGAATGTGACACAGAATATTGCGCTTTTCACACATAATATAATTTTAATGGGTCGAGCTTTGAGTTTTCACACTTCCCACTTTTTGGAGGCAATAAAGATGAAATAAACCGACTTAGTATCCATGTTCTCAGGTACCTTCCAATTTAAGCAAACAGCTAAGTGACTCAGACAGTGAGTCACACGTAAATAAAGCAAAGTTATAAAGTATGCAGAAAAGGTTCAGGGGTTCAGCTGCTCTTAAACTGAAAGCTAAAATAGACAAGACTTTTGATTCAAGTGACTTTTAGCTTGCTGTGGTGGTTCGCTCCAGACACTCCACTTCCAGCATCTCAGACATGGCTGCCCTCCTGGGGTTATCATGCACTGCAGTGTCAAGTTTCCTGCGAGACTAAAACATCCATCTAACAGCAGTCCTGTGGGCAAAAATGCTTCTTTATTCGCTGAAAGGGGCATGTTAACAATCTGGGGGGCATTTACGCCTCAATATTTCTGTGATAGGAAGGCTTTTCACTCCCGGCACATACGCCATATCCCTTTTCAAAAGCTAACATAGGTCAGCGGTGAGTGTTTAAGGTTACATGAATGTTTTCCTCTTATCCATAAAAACTGAAGACATCTCCCCTCTTTCTCTTATTCATTCTGTGCAAAGAGAAATATCTATCACTCCTTCAGAGTAGACACAGTAATTGCCAAATATCGTGCCGCTCAATTTCTTTGAGAGGCAGTTAATAAGAAATGTAAACACAATTTTAAACCTAACAGCTTTAGGCCGAAACAAGAGACAACATATAAGTGTGAACTGTTTTGCTAAATAAAGCATTTTCATTTCTATGTGATTATGTTTTTAGGTTTTTAAATTTCATATTGCAATTTAACTCTTTTTTTTGTATAAATGTCAATGAGGGGTCAAATGAATTGAAAGAAATTGAAAGTCAATTTTATTTATATAGCCCAACATCACAAATCACTAATTTGTCTCTTTCCAATGCCTGTAACTAACCTGAAATTTGATTATTCTGCTTTACTGGACAGTTCACAACAGAATGACACAGAAACAAAGGAAGGGATATGATCATTTAAGCAGACTGAGACCTCAGGATGTCACTTGCTGCTTTCAGAATCGGCACCTTGGTGGCTCATGAGAGAAGTCAGAAGAGAATGGCAAAACTTGTTCAAGTTAACGGGCCACAAATAAATGACAGCTCAGTGCAACAGCAGTGTACAGAAGGACATTTCAGAAAGCACACATCATTTAACCTTGAATTGGAGGGGCTGCAGCAGCACAGGGCTATGCCACTTTCCACTCCAGTCAGCAAAGAACAAGAAAATGAGGCTATGTGAGCCATCACCAGAACTGGATGATTGAGGAGCGGAAAAATAAAACAGGATCTGCGAAATCCTGGTTTGTGATGTGACAAAATGGTGACAGGGTCAGGATGTGGCCTTCGTGGTGCACTTTATTTTGTTCAAATGGATACATGCAGCAAGATAAGATTCCATTTCACATGCGCACATCGCTTACAAGATTGTTTTTGGAACATGACAGTGACCTCAGTTTTCCTCCCGCAGCTCGCATACTCTTCATATCTCAACCAAACAGAGCACCTTTGGGATGATGTGGAATGTGTCGATAGCAGCATGAATGCATCACTATGGAGTCAGCATGGACCAAACCTCCCTGAGGAACGTTTACAGCACCTTGTTGAATCCATGCTTCCATGAAATGGAAAAAAGAGGCTACAGTGCCTCATTAAACGCATATTGCACAATATGCAGTATATTTTTGGAGGCCTAAACCACAACTATCATCCTCATCTGTGAAGAGTTTGAGTCAAGAATAAAAGCAATTTCCTGCATATCCTACCTGAAATTGAAATGCCAGGAAGATGACAGCTGCCCATTGACATCACCGTGAATTTAAAAAAAAAAAATGGTGATGGAGGAGAGGAGAATACTATTCTTCTTAAATTAGATTCATATTTTAAAAGTTGCATGTTTCATTTTGGTGCTGAGATAGTGTCAAGCTCATATTTCACATTAATCACGAAGTATCGGGGGCATTGCCCAGACATCTGTCATGCATATGTAATTACTCATCAGCCTTTTATCGGAATCACTGAAACAAATTTCCCCCTGCAAAGCAAAAGTCGTGTGAGTGTGTGGCTGTCTGTCCGTGTGTTCAAGAGTACGTCTGTTAGGCTGAGATCATTATTGATCAGGTTTGGTGACATGCCATTACTACTTCTAAATAACAATTAGAGTGGCAGAAACAAGGGCGAGTGCAGGGCCCAGTCAGATAAATTACGCCTTCCTGTTCCAGTGCCTGCGCTAAATTAATGAGGATTTATGTTCTCAAAATACATGGAGAGGCCAGAAACGGAAGCACCTGTTTGCAATACACAGGGGTGGAATGTAACAACGTACATTTACTCTATTACTGTACTTAAGTACAGTTACTTTACTTTACTTGAGTATTTCAATTGTTCTCTACTTTATACTTCTACTGCATTACATTTCAGTGGGAAATATTGTACTTTTTACTCCACTACATTTATTTGGCAGTTATAGTCACTGGTTACTTTGTCTCGTTGCTCCTTATAAAAAAGCAGTGTCTAGTTGGGGCTCCTTGTCATGTTTCAGATGTCTAGCAGTTCCACCAAAGAGACATTTCCCCTCTAAACTTCTCAAATGCTTTCATTTGAATAACTGTTTGAGACCCAAAGAGGTGAAATGATCCAATATTTCCCATTGGACCCTTTGGAGGGGGTCCGGCCCCAAGGTTGAGAACCACTGAGCTAAATTAAGCTACCTAACTGTAGTTAAAACTAGCTCCAAATAGACACACTACAACAATGACATGCTGCTTATGCATTCATGCTGATATATGCAATAATATATCTGTCACAGGGGACATTTTACTGCACAGCGAATACATATTTTTACCTTGTGGTATTAGTACTTTACTTAAGTACAGGATCTGAGTACTTCCTCCACCACCAGCAATACAATAGCCTTGCAATAAATACTACCTCATTTAAAATATTTTCTTTTCTTTAGACTGTGAATGGTTTCAGTTAATGTAGAATAGAGCGACCAAATGAAATAAAATGTAAAATGATTATTATTTCTTTAAGTCACAGAGGACTCGGTAGGCTACTTTAGGGCTGTAGGCATCACTGCCTTCAATGATTGACATTTACATTGAACCCAAGGCTTCCATTAACCATGTATTTGATAGACGACATCCATTCCTTGCTGCTGTCCGGGCCAGGTTTTGATACAGCGCCGCCACTTGCCGGAGCACTTGGATTGGCTGAAGGAGCAAGGTAGCCCGTAGAGACCGCTCCTTCCCCCGGTTTAGTCCAGTCAGTGGAGCGCGAGGCGCGGCGCATGCACACACAGCTCACACACCCGCCTGCACGCGTGGAAGGTGCGACAGAGAGGGACTCACCGGAGGACTTTGATTTTGGTGTGGGACTAATCGGAGCATGAATTTGCCATCAAGACATCGATCCACACCTCTTGACAAACCAAGTGAACCTTTCAAGGGAAAAGCAAACGGGGGCAGATTTTAATGCAACATCCTTCCTGACGGAGGGCTATGCACCCGCCTCTTCTTCAATAAACTGTCACAGACAGTCACAGACTGCAAAAACACAGCGCTGGATCTATTTTATGCAAAGCCATTTTTTTGCGCTGGTATTTTTTTTTTGAGGGGTGACAATTCCACTGCAGCGCACATCAACCAGCGACAACAGTGCGTGTTTGAGCGCAATTTCTGAGTGGCTCGGACTTGCCTCAGAGCGGAGTTTGACTCCTCATCATGGGGTACGGTGTACAAACTGATAGAGAAGGAGGAAGAGTGCCGAGATCCTCTTCTGAGATGCTGACCGTGTCCTGGCTTTTGCTATTTCTCCTGGTGGATATCGGAGTGGCTCAAGGTAAAGTTAAAAGTGTATTCTTGACCTGTGAACTTTGCTTTACTCTCGATAAAAGTTATGTTAACTCCTACAGCAGGGGTGTGGTGGACAGGAAGAACCACCTGAAGTTAGTTTACTCACACTCTTAATAAAAAAAATACAGTTTTGGCACCTTTTGGCACTGAGCTATTTAAGAGATCAAGGCAATCATTCAGTCTGTAGCCTGTATCAAAGCAAACAGGCATACATTGGCTTAATAAGCTCCCAGTAAAGTGGGTTATATATGAAGATATGACAAGCCACCAACGTTTCTATGCAAAACATGTTGGAAAAGGGTGACAAAATCACCACACTTCCATTCAAGAGACTGAATATTGGTTATTTCATTTGTGTAAACCACAACTGGCTTCTGTAAACAGAAACAGGCGCACTATCACATCTGTTTCTCTAAGAAAAGAAATCAAGAAGTGCTGTTGTGCTCCAACAGAGTTTCCGAGATACCATCGAAAATGAAATTGAGCCCATATTTAGGCTGCTGTTGTAGGCCTACATCTTCCCAAATTGATTCTTAAAGAGTGTCATGCATGAATAGAAAGAAATAGAAATAAAAATGGCATTGCACATGAAAAATATTTAAAAACAAAACTGAATCAGGCTACTGATACTGTAATTATTATGAACCAAATTAAATTCAAATTCGGACTCATGCCCAGTTCCTACTGCTATTCATTTAGCTCCATTACTCAAACGGTGAAAACCTTATAGATGAGAGGCTGAATATTCATTCATTTGCTTTTTCTTGGGCTGTTTGGTTTCCAGGTTTAAACAATAATTCGCAAAATGATTAATACTTTAACCGCCTTGCTTTGCCGTACATATAAATAATTTTTTTCCAAAATAAGATGTCCATTCTTTGGAAACGAGCACATCCCCTTATGATGATTGGTATTAAAGTACAGTGAAACTATTAACGCTATTACATAGTCTTGACCTTTGCTATATGTTCTGGACTGAATATGACTGAAATATGGAGTGGTTGAGTTTGGGAGGCAATTTTCATTTTCATTTATATAATCAGTTTTAATCCGTGTTTAACTTAAAACATCAGCGTGTCTTCAGCCTTTTACCTTCTCGTCTGCTGAAAGATGTTTTCTGTAAACTGTAGTAGCTGTCAGTTACGGAAAGCACTGAGATAATGCCACAACACCTGAAGCCATTTACTTAATCTGCTCCCTCCTGAGTGGGATTGTCTGTCAAACAAAGGGAGCTAGGAGGAACCCATCTGTGTGAGGGTGAATGTTCAGTATGTGTTTGTGCATGTGTGTCAGATGCCACAAAGTGTGTATGCCTCTGGAATTAAGGTAGGTGGTCTGTCTGTTCTTTCTGGAATGACTATGGCTGAAAAACATGATGAGATGGGGGGAAATTAGCAGATTTTAGGTTATATATTTATTTATTTATTTAGATTATTATTATTATTTTTTTAAGCTTTGCTGCTCATGCAAGAGCAACACAAGCTTAAATTGAAGGTCCATGCACATATCCTAGACAGGGATGAGGGTCCGTGAGCAACCTTATCTAGCTGCTCCAGACCTTCATCTCACTCCTACATAGTTAATGAGCAAAAGAGGGAGAGGAAGAATAAAAAACAGCACAGGTCTGGTTTCTGAAGGGCAGGGTGAGATGACATAATACCCATTCCAAAACCCCGGAGAGCCCTGTGTCATTGACTAGATGGGAATACGAACAAGGTCCTTCTCTGTCCATTAAGAAGTCGATACAGCAGGAGAACATTGTTTGAGACTAATTAATGGGCCCCCGCTATTTTTGGGCACTGATGAGCTCTACACATTTCCAAATCGCTGGAGAGTCACTTCTTCAGTGTAAAACTACTGGTGAATAAAGTGGCTCACTTACCCGGGCACTCCCTGTAACACCATTCCTTCCCTGCATATTTTGTTTTGGAGAGATTTGAACATATTTTCAGTATTAGTATACTTAGGTACATCTCATCTGGCTATTGCAGTTTATTTTTACTTCCTGACTTTGCCTTTGAGAGGACTTGCTCTCACCACATCTACAGACAGAAGTGAGTGCTGGGAAATGAGAGTGCTCATTAACCTGCTGAACTCTTGACAAAGGAGACAGGTTGAGACAGATATAAGCTGGGTGCTGCCAGAAAGGTAGCTGAGGAGCTCTGTGACAGGAGCTTGATTGGAAACCCTTGGTGCAAGAACAAATGTACGTTTGGTATTTCCAGCACAGCAGCAGAGCTGTACAGTATGTGCAGTGTCCGTATCTGTGTGCACGTTGTTTCAAAAGTTGATGGAGAATGTCACGTTGTTATGGGAATATATGAAATTCTTCCTTGTGATAATGTGTGAAAAAACCCCTGCAAGATATGTTTAAAGCCATTTTTCCTTTTTGGAGGAAGCAAATGTAAAAACAGTTTGTAGTTCTAATGGGTGAATCTGAAATATATATTTTTTTATCCATAAAACAGACTGACCAGTGAATTAAGGAGAAATATTTCACATATTAAATCTGCTTCATGGGAAAGTAGTTGAAAAGAAGATGTTTTTAAGGAGGATTTCAAAGCCTTCAGCAAACTGAGACGTGGATTACACCTCAGAGGGACTCTTCAGTATTTAAAAAATCATTCACACGTTTTGTATGTTAAATGTATTATAAGAGAGAGAAAATTTTATTGATTTCTTTTTTATTTCCAAGGCTAATATAACTTGACATTTATATTCTGTATCTCTGTGTTAGGCAGTGGATACTTTGGACATAAAGTCCAGCCCAGGGTGCTGGCCTTCCTGGGATTAGTTCAGTTTTTCCACAATGCTGCTCTTATGTCTCTTGCTTCCTCTTTCACTCTCACTCCATGTTCCTGTCTCTGCTGCCCCTCGACTTTCTGATGATGTGCCCTCTGAGGATTGTTTTTGGAGGGAAAAGTTACAGGCTTTTTATTATATTTGGTTTCTAAAATACCGTGACTCAGTGCACAGTAAGATGTTGCTACTTTTCGCATACGACACTCCCTTTCAGACTGATCTGAGCGCTGCTTTAAGAACGCAGGTAAAAGTGAATGTTATTTCTATATCATTATTATTCTAACAGGCTTCCCTGTGGCCTGACAACGGGCTCCTTGGGGGCCACTAACATTACAACCATTGCGGTCATTCTATAAACAGGGCCTGTATGCACAATAAGCACATTATGTGTAAGGAGCAGTACTTATAAATGACCTCCGATGATAGTCTTTTGCCAGCGCCCATGAGTTGGCAATATGACACACTTACAGCCAAGCAATATAATGTAATTGAAGATAATTAAGATTCAGTGACACACTCCCCTACGCGCAGGTGAAGGAAGAGGGCAAAGTAAACAGTGTGTACAGTATGGTCTGACAGTGCTGAGTGGGGTCAGAGGGGCATGCTGGTTGCTAGCTGAGCCACAGACGGAACGTGGTAGTGAGTGATAATTACTGTGAAAAGTGGCTGCTGAGTTTGCTTCCCTGCTCCACTTGATGTCATATACTATTGTGATGAAGGCAAAAAATATACATGGAGCTATTTTGGGGCTGGGAACAGTTCTGCAGTCATCCGGTGGATGACATCTTTTGTCGTGCTGGTGGAGGAAGATACTGTTACTGTCACTGTACCTGGGATTTTAGAAATGCTGAGGTCATGAGTCCAAATTCAGTCCATCCAAATTACATCCGAGTTTAGTGCAACCCCACCAGCCTCAGAAGGTGCCAACAAATTTTTATTTTTATTTTATATTTTTACTTTACTAAATCATTGAACTTTTCATTTAATTCTCTTTAAATTTGATCTCCCTTCTTAATGGTCTTAATAATGTTTCACAGCTTTCCCCACATTGTTAGGATATAATTCTGGTGGAGAAATTCTAAATCTTGCATTATATTTGAGTGTAATTTAATACATTTTGACTAAAATCAGTCAAATTTAAAGATAATGAATCTAATCAGCCTTTAAAACCCACAATGTTCAATTTGTTTATAGTAACAAAATATGAACTCCTCCTCAGGTTGTTAAAACCAACAAACCCCTGGGAACAATACAGAGAACATGTCCTCAGTGTCAACAATGCCCCTGATGTTTAGGTGCCTTGCTGCCAATGCCCATGCACCAGATATAAGTGGTTCACCCAAACAATTTTAGTGTTTATTCTGCATATTTATGCTCTCCGACCAGCCTGGTGCAAGGATGCCTCCTGCCTCTCTATTGGAGGTTTCCTTGCCATTTTAATTGTTGCTCTCATGTTCGAGGCATTGTGAAGCCATTTGAAGCTAGGGCTTTGCGAATAAACTTGACTGTTGGGGAGTGTAATAATGATTTCAGAGTCCTGATGAAAAGACAGGAGACGGGGTACAATGGTGAGGGTGAGAAGAGGGTGATTGCAAGGACACAAAAGAGGCAAGTGGGACAGAAAGATTAGTGGTGAGGAGTGGAGAAGAGAGGGCGCTGGAAGTAGAAGTAGAGAGAGTGAAGGGTGAAAGCGAGATTTGCAGCGAGGACAGGGACAGACAGGGGAGGAGAGGAGAGTGTGTCATTAATCACCCTGTGTGACACTCTCAACTACAGGGGAGCTTCACAGTGCAACATTCACTTCTATTAGCAGTCCATTAGCAGAGCTCGGCACAAGTAGCAGCACTTGACAAGCAGGCCTGTGCCAGAATGGCTGACCTGTGTCTCTACACAATATATACGTGCACCACCTACATAGTGTTTGTGTGTGTGTGTATTTTCTAAGAGTTTTTGTGAGAGTAGGCTAAGTCAAAGTGCACCACAGGGCAACAATTACTGTGCCATATTGTGGCAAGTTTTGCTTTTTAGGCTTTGGACAGCAAATGAAAATAATTGTATAAAAGGCCCCACTTTCAATTACACTACTGGATGGGATAGGGCATAATGATTGTAAAGATGATGATGGTGGTGGTGGTGGTGACCTGGTTTCCCACCTGTGATACCCCCTTTGCCAGAAAATGGCTCTTCAAAGTTGAGATGGCTGATGCATTAGAGGTACAGTCATTTCTCATTGAAAGGCTTGTTGTCCTCTTACTAGCCAAGAGCCCTGTGATTGCAGGATCTCATCCAAGGGGGAAGGGGGTGTGGACCACTGTCCCTGCTCTTGATCTACAGTTCATTTATGATTAGAGATCAGAGCTGACTGTCAGAAAATCAGGGGTTGGGGGGGGGGGGTAGAGCAGAGGACAGAGCCAAAGGGGAAGAGAGAAGTGATTACGAGTTAAGTGGCCCTTCTCATGCCATTATAGGCAGCAGGGCTGACAGACCACATCATGAGTAAGTATAAGTACACATTCCACTCCTGCCCTTTAATTTGGCATCATGGCCTCCCCCCTGGTGCTCAACCACTAATGCCCTTTTGCATTTTTTGTGTTCCTGACAGGAAATCAGTCAAGAACATGTCATTACAAACGCAGGTAAACAGGAGTATCTAAAAGATATAGTAGGTGGAAGAAACTTTTTGATAGTTATTGCTGTTTTACATTTATGATCTTTTACATTTACTCATCCCAATAATTTAGTAACATAGTCCATATCTTTTGCTCTGCTTTTCTTCATGTTTGTTATAGTTGTGTGATAATCATCAGCATTTCACCATAATTTAGAAGATGTAATCATCTGTGGACACAGCAAAAATGAATGTCCTGTACTGTTGCCATACATGCTATTCAACCTCGCAAAGAGGATTAGGGCACAAAATAGACAGAGTTAGGGGGGATTTGAGAGAGGAATGCTGGTACTCTTATGTATGCACACAGACACTATAAAAAGCTTAAAGTGCTGATGAGCAGTAAAAGGCAGAGTCAGTGGGAATGCTGTTATTTCCCCAATGTTCTTTAACAGTGTTCCCTGCAGTCTTGGTTCCCCGGCCCAGCATGGAGCATGGAACACCCTGTGTAACTACTACATAGCAAGCACAGTCAACATGGCACAGCTAGATGAGAGAAGGTCCGACAGCAGGCAGAAAATTTAGGCCAAACATGCCCTGCATGCAGGTGTGAGATAATCTGAGTTTAGCTCAGTATGTGCATGTCTATGGCAGCACTGGTCAAAGTTTGGGAAATATACCTTTAACTTCCTCCAAAAATAAATTGAGGGCTGATCTTGCTGATAGTTACATTAGAAGGTTGATGCTACTCTCACGTCTGTATGCTAAATATGAGCCAGCAACGGTTAGCTTAGCACAAAGACTGGAAACAGGGGGAAACAGGTAGCCTGGCTCTGTCCAAAGATAACAAAATCTGTCTAATTAGTGAGCTTTAGAGGTGCTGGTAGGCGGATTTAGTACTTTTATAATGTTTGTACAGAGTTATATACTCTAATTGAAAACAATTATGAAATTTTTGGAGAAAGTACATGTTTCCCTACCTTCAACCAGAGCAGATCCCATAGGCATCCAGTGACTGAGTGAAACAAAGCTAATCTCACCTACCTACCTACATATACATATGTAACATACCTTCAAACTGCACACAGAGGCATGAAAACAACATCCACAATTTGTGGTCAAATTAGTAATTAGTAGTCAAAATTCCACATAAAACAAACAATTCCTTTAAATTAAGACAGTCACTTTAATAGTGAGAGTATGAATATCAGTTTATAACAATTTCATTCCTCTGCTCTGTCGGGGCACCTTTGATGTTAAAGCCAGGCTATATGTTCAGGTCTGATGAGAAAGGCCAACGTACCACTGAGTCGGTAATGAGTGAGATGATGTCAGTGGTGACTCATAACACCTGAGTCACACACGCAGCGTGGCAATCACCTGAATTTTCATGTCTCTATGGAAATCCAGTCCGCTCTCCAGAATGGAAATACAGCTGCTATCTTTCTCTCTGTTCTGACTCTGATTGACAAAGCTAAACCCTTAATCCTGGCTTTGCCCTGTCTTGTGCTCAGAGCCGGAGCCTCACGAGTGGAATGGGACTAAAGCAAATATATAAAAGCCCTCCTGAAGAATAGGAACAGTATTCATCGGTAATAAGTTATTTGCCAAGATGGCGTGTATTTTGTCAAACTCTCAAGTGGATACATTCATATACACATTTTATGTACCTGCGTTTGCTTCATTTTGTTGTTGAATGTGTCACATCTCTGCATTGTGAAGAGGGGTGGTGGTTTCCAGACACTGCACTAATGTCTGGTTGGGGAGGGTTGTGGTCTATGTATGTCAGCAGAACAGAGAGAGGGGTGAGGAGGGAGGGGGGCAGGTATGGGACCACTGGTCCCGGCTGAAACATGAGAGCAGGAGACCCACGCTCCGAGTTTCCTGTCTCCACTTTATCAGCATCTTGTGCTCTGTTATTTCTGCGCTCTTAAAGCATCCGATGAAAGCCTTGCCACAGATAAATGTTTGTGCCTCCTTGTTTTTTATGGGCCTCAAATGAGGGACTTTATCCGCCCGCCTCCCTCCCTCATTCTCTTTTTTGATCCATTCCTGTGTCTGCTTTGAGATGCCACAAGAGAAGTTGCAGTCTCTGGTTTACATTACGGTTCCTTAGAGATTGGCTTGGGACGCCTAAAAGGACAATGCCTGTTCTTGTTCTTCTAAAGGAATACATTTTTACAAGACATTAGGGAAAGAGCATGAGAAAATGCAGCTTATTCGACTATACCACATTTGTACATACTTTGTAAAAAATAATTATTTCCACCTATAGATTCTTTCAGTTAGATCTGGGGAATGAGAGGTGATTCTTTTGAAAATAAACTCATAGTTGTGTCCTTAACAGTCTGCACTATTTCACCTCTTATCACCTCATACAACATTTTCCTTCTGACTCACATAATTCAGTGTGCTTCTGTTTTCTTATGAGCATAGTCTTGTGTATGTGTGTGTCATTGTGTACGCATGTTCTTGTTTGTCTGCATATGGTGGCAGAGTCTGTGTATGCGTGCGTGTGTGTTTATTCAATAATAACAGAGTCCAAGAAAGTCTGTTTCAGATAAATCTGTGTGAATACCAGACCATTCATCCCCAGGAAATCAATCTTTCTCATAATTCCCCTCATTTTTCTTCCATCTGTTATCTACAGAGCTGCCAAACAGACTTTTAAACAGAGCAGGCCATTACCAGAGGGCAGAATTAAATGTGTGTCAGAATGCCAGCCTGTAAAGTTGTTGTTTTTACTGAGTTAAATGAGGTGCTAAATTAAAGCTTCACAATTGGTATGCACTCTCTGATTAATCCCCCCCTACCACCCCCACCCTCCATGTATTCCTGTTGACAAGAGCAGAGAAGAGTCAAAATGTGTGTTAAGAGTCAGGGGTGATGAATGGCTGTTTGTGCCTGTTTTTGTGTAATTACTCTGTACAAGTCTCAGCAAACACTATGGAATTCATCACCAGCATCTTGGAAAACATTTTGTTTCCACAGTCAGGGCCTGAAAGCAGGAGAAGAGTTTCAGAGAAGAGTTAACCAACCCGACCCCACCATCATCGCTACCACCAAACACCCTACTGCGTGACCTCTTTTCTTAATTTTGGGCTTTGTTACCGTGAGTCCAGTAATGGTTTGCAACTCGAGATTGCTGTTGGGTGTCAGCACTTTCCTGTGTTTGTACAGCGTGTGTTTGTGAGCCTGTGTGTGTGTGTGTGTGTGTGTGTGTGTGTGTGTGTGTGTGTGCCATATCTCCATGATCAGTCCCTGGTGGCCTAAGTACTGGCAGACTGTGTTTAACTGGGGCAAGCTCAATGGGTCTCATTTAAATGGGGCCTAGACAGAAGCCCCACGGTGAAGGGTTACTTTATGACTACTACATATAAAGCACACTGTCGAAGATACAATTTGTGTGCTTGCCGGAGAAGGCAAACTGTACTGTAATCTTCTTCAGGAATCTGTCAGGGAACCAAAAAGCACTGCTAATGTTAAAAAATCTGCCAAATTAGGGGGTTCCACACGGAGAATAAGTGGCTGTGTTGTCTTTTTGAATGCATTCTTCAGTTAATGAATACTATGGAGATGAGGTTGATAATGACAGAAAGCAGTCTGCGCAGTTCTGAAAGTTCACTGCTGTAAATGTCAGAATTACTGATGAGCTCAAAGTGTCAGTTCCTGCTTGTCCTACATGATGTTCTAACATGAAAGGACTGAACAAAGTCAAGTATAGGCGTCCTCAAATTCACAACATTTCTGTAGTACAGTGCACGCATGTCATCATCCGCTGTGCTTATTTTAACACATTAGGAAATATGTGCTGTACAATAAATGCAAATCTTTGAGTTGTATAAGAGATTGTCAGTACAGGAGAGCCTCCAGCTTTGTGTTTGCCCCTTTCAAGGAGCAAACCAAACTGTAGGCAGAAGGTGAATAATGGATGTTGTTGCGATTATTGCTCTGAAATGCAGAGAGAGAGGAAAAAATGCAGGAGTTTTTCCTAAACCAGGTCAAATGTCTGAATTGGCCCTCTTTTGTATACAGATGAGCATCCTCGCTCGAAATTCCCACAGTAAATACAACTCTTGTTTGCTGTTTAACACCCACAGGCTCCCAATCCGTTCAGGCATGGAACCCAAAATATTGGTACAGACATTTACCGTGGCATGTATGCTACTATCAGACCTCACTGAGCTGCCTACAGATGAGAGCAAGCCCTCAGTACTATCACAATAGGAAGGATCAATTTCTGCATTTACAAATACCTTTTCAAACCAATTGATACATTTTAAATGGCTAGTGCTACTACCATTGATCACAAAAAATGATTAGTATTTGTATTATTTTTATTAGTAGGATCAGGAGTTTTTTTATTATGTTGACCTACCCATCAGTTAGGTGGGGAGTATTGCTCTTTACACAGTGGAAGGTTTTGTAGAACTGCTCTCCCTAAAGTCAAGTTGATGGAGAAATGAGATCTCTGTTTGGAAAAAATGACCGAGCTTAGTAAGATGACAGACTTATTTCTCTAATTCCAGACCTCTATAAACTATGACCCCATACAGTACACCAGCTGCACTGGAGTCAGCACACTAACTGTAAACTGATACACCATAATGGCTTGCTGCAGATATGCTGGAGCATGTGCAGCGGAAACCGATAATTCAGTGGTGACACACCATGCATAGGGGTTCCCATGGTTTTTAGGCTGACGTGAGGTAAGCTGATCTGTCAGGTAAAAGCAGAGGGGGTTACACTGGAGAGACATGGAGGGGGAGGGCAACACAGGGCAACCTCTGCTGTGTAAAGGAAGGAGCAGTGCGCTGGTAAATCATACCTCCCGATGAGTTTCCTTCAGTAGCTGCTTGTTTAAATTCTACTGCAAACATTCCTCGCATTTAGAAAGCTGCACATTACTAAACTGTGGTATTTTTGTTTTTACAAGTCTGCATAAGTCTTCTTAGCTTTCCGCTAACCACATTTTTTTGTTATCACTGTTTTTCCATGCCAAATGTTTTATTTAGCAGCCCGCTCCAGCACGAGACCCCGCCAACCAAAGCAATGATACTGGCCAAAGGAAGAGTGGGAGAAGAGGAGGTGGAGACAAGGAATGAAATGAGACAGAGATAATATAGCCACTCCTAAGCTGCGTGGCTTTTACCCACAGGATGAACAGGCTGAGAGCATCCAGGATCCAGGCACATTAACTCACAGCTATTCTGGGCTGCTTTGTGTGGCTTTTTGTTCATGGAATAGAGGCAAAAATCTGGTTAACAAATACAACAATGTTGAACAAACCAATGCGTTGTGAGGATTGGGCAGCTTTGAGCATTACCAACTCACATATATGCATATTTCCATCCCCCTGCAATTTTTTGGGAAATTTGACGGGGTAATCTGAACCTTATTGTGTTGCTTTTCTGTGAAACACCAGATACAGGCACAACCTGGTTTTGGTTTTGACTGCCATTTCTCTTGTTGGCAGTTGTTTCCACAGTGATTGAATTTGAGGGCGAAGGCATGAGAAACTCGAGCTGGAATATTTACACTGTAGCTTCCATTTGTGTTCTTTTGCCATAGCTTGTTTTAATAAGAACTTGACAGAATGCAGTATACTGTCTAAGGAATTTCGATGGGGCATGTCAAATCCAAGGAGTGTCAGTGGTCACTCTGTTAACACACTGTTCTGTCTGAAGCCAGTGGTCATGGAGTCAAATGGATTGTTCAAAGCAGTTCTGACACACACAGGCACGAAACAAGGACGCTGGACGAGTGGGAGGACAAAAGTGATCAGCGCTTTGATGGATGTGTCACAATGAGGGGATGTAGCTGTCTAACATCTATCAGTGGTTAAAGGTTTTCTCTGCTCAGCCTGTCACATCCAACTTTACTCTTCATTTCAGTTCTTCATTCTTTCCCTTTGGCTCTCCTCTCTCACTCTGTTGGAAGAAGCTGGGTGTCAGATGGGAAAAAAAATACTGTGAGAGCCTACAAAGAGAGTTTTTATAAAGGCTTACAAAGTTATTTGTTACTGCGTGCCCCCTGTTACATGCAGACAGTCTATGTCTATTGTATCGGGGTGGTCTCTTGGGAGTGAAGCAGACATTTTAATTCAATCAGCTGCAAACAGCAATAATGCTCTCCTCCTCCTAAAACTCACTCATCTCACTTCAGTGATACAATTACGAGCTGAGCTGCATTGGCCATCTTGTTGTGATTTTATGTGTTTACATGGGAGGGAGGTGTTTACTGTGGAAATTGCAGCCCCCTCCTGCTGCCCATTTAGCTACTGGAGAAAAAGAGCTGCTGTGAGATTTAATTTATTTATCATCTCTGGAAGAGAGTTATAATGATTCTCTAACAAGCATTACGATTGTGTCTTCCTGAGTCCCGTTCCCTTGAGATGAGTGGCTCCAGATTTAGCAAAAAACAGCTACAGCAGTATAATGTTTCTACATAGACGCAAAGACGCATGGATGAATGTGTTTGTATGTGAGGAGAGATCTATAGTATGTACTCTCCAGCAATAACTGAAATACATTGTGCACTTACTTTAGGTTTTCTTTTTTGCTTTTTGTAAGTGATGCTTTGTAAAATAATAGGAATATAGGCCATATGCAGATCTGTGTTTGATCCACAGTATGTTGAAAATGTCAAACTTACCATTCTCTTATTCAACAAAATATTTCAAAATCTATGTGATTATGATTTTTATATAATATTCACCATTACCACAGTGAAAATATAGAACTGTGAATTTCTGAAAGGAAAATATTTAAAAATATAACAAAATAACTCTTACATATGTAAAAAGTCCTATATGAATATTTACTGTACTATTATAGAGTATAAATAAAACCTGGATTTTATATGGTCTTATTGGTGAAATTTCCTTATAATGTATCACAATCCAATCCATAAAGAGTAAAAGGGTGTAAGTCGTTTTTGAAGGATTGCATCCACAATCAGTCTCTTAAATTGCACAAGACTTTTCAAAAGAGCAAATCGAATCATTTGTTTTCCATTTCATATGTTTAAGTACCCATCCACTACTGGCCTTGTATCGTCCCATTACTGCAGCATCCTAGTGATAACATTGCCTGGCTAATCTTACTGATGGTCACATTGCCTTTTCAGGCCCCAGCACTCTGTTTTATTGGTGTAGCATTATGCACAGTGTTTTGACCATTGTTTACTCCACAACATGCCACTTGTTATCTCCTGTAGCAAATGGCCATGTCTTTACCAATCTCATCTGGCTTTTGTCTACTTTCCTTTTTTCCACTGCATGAGCAGCCATTTAGTGCAAGGGTCAGGGTTGTAATTGACAGCCACCACTAAACAAATCTGCCCAGCTCGGCGGTAGACCAACCCCACCTCCCGTCCCCTCCCGCTACTCTAATCTAACTAATGCACCCATGTGTGTGCTGGAAAGTGAATTAAGCATAGAAAACTCAATACCTGATCCATATGACAGAGCTGCCTGCGTGCACATTAGCAGTTTCTCTGCAGCCTCTGTAATTGTATTACACAAGTTGGCCGCTCTAACGATCAGGCCTTACACACACTTACACACTTATACACACTCTCCCTGTTGTCGTTAATCGCTGGCTTCGCTGGCCCCGGAGGCGTGCAGCGGGCCAAGAACAGAGCGATTGAGAAGGAGGATGATGAGGCGAGTAGTTCAGTCCTCCCTCAAGGCTGACATGAAATTAAATCATAGTCTGGGCCCGTTTGTGTGTGTGTGCACCGAAATTGGTATATTGCGCTGCATCTTCTTTTGTTTTTAAAGCTCTGTTATCGGACTCTTGCCTCCTAATCAGTGCCTTTCTGGGCACTCCTGCTGTGTGGCCCTGTTTGTGTTTCTGCCTTTTGCATATCCTCACCGCCTGCTGTCTGTGTACTGTCAGCAGTCCTGCCCCTTGCCAGAGACCACAGCGTGATAAGATGAGCTTACACTCTCCTCCTCTCCTCCCCACTAATCTCCCTTGACCTATGCAGACCTATGCAAGGTTAGAAAAATATATCTCTGTGAGGTATTTTCACATTATGCAGCAGATACGAGGTGAGGATATGTAGATGTAATGAACAATATATTAGATCACATGATGGTGGTAAACGCATACCTGTTATGATTCGCCTCCTTAAAGACTTTACTGGACTTTATCACTGAGAGCCCAGAGAGGGGTGCAAGATAGGGAGGAGAACAAAAGGACTGAGAGGGTGATTAAAGGGGTTGTTGTGTTGATTTGCTGTGTGTTGCCATGCAAGCAACCATTTGCTCTGGCCTCACTAATGGAGACTTCAGTTTGAATCCAGGGAGAAGCTCTTTAAAATTTTATTTCTTCTAAGAGGCTGATTTATAATGATGAGCCCCAGACTCTTTCCACCACAGCAGGACATCACAAAGAATCCAGGGAGGCGAGGGAACTATATATAGCGAGAACATGAAGGGACTTGCTAAAGGCATGGGAGAATCCAGTAGATAGATTGTGAAAGATGACCTCCCCACATAGCCCAGCTCACAATGTATAGATGCACTGTGTTGTTCGAGAGACCTCCGTGACCTCTATATAACCACTAAGGTCACCCTCCCCTCCATATTCCCAGCTCCCAGGGTCCAGTGATACCCTACCTGCCAGATGACACCCCATGATCCCACGCCTGAGAAGAGGACTAGTTTGTGTGCATGTGTGTGTGCATGTGTAAAAATCCCACGGGGTGGACGGGTGGTCAGAGAGCAGGTCATCAGATACGTCCGTGCGTGTGGTCACCTCTGTGTGCATGTGTGCGTTTGTTTGTGTGTGTCTGTGTGTGTAACGGGAGGAACAGGGAAGAGCTGGGATGGGCAGCTTTATCATGCTTATCTGAAAGGTCACTCAGTCATTGTCGGACTGCACTTTACAGATCCTCCCTGTGGTCAACTGATCCTGGAGAGACAGAAGAAGGAAAGGGTTGACAGAGGTTAAGTTAGCCTTGAAATGCTGCACCAGTCTGAAGGAATTTTTTGTAAAAATTGGCAAAAGGAAATGCAAATGAGAGTGCATTTCCAACAACTACTTTGATTTTCAACAAGTTTACATTATCGAAATAGCACATGTAACTCATCTGTACCTGTTCTGTGACTCTTATTTCATGATATTTCATTGTGTTTTCCCTCCCAATAAGGCTTTTATGAAACTGTGATGGCTTAATTATTTTCCTCTCTCCATGTACAGCATGTTGTCTGTCCAACATTCAGTTGTAATTCTGGAATGTAATGGTGGGTGGCAGGAATATATACCACTCCCTTCACCCTCAAATATACCAATGTGCATGTACACTGTTGGAAAACAGGAAATAGAAGTAGAAGCAGGTCCCACAACATTATTTTTACTTAAATTTGTGATTTCTTACACATTTTTAATGTTTCCATTTAGATTTGTAAAACATTTATTCACACTGTATGCAAAAACAGGCCAGTAAAAATCCACCTTTTGTGTGAAAATGAGGAGAGGGAAAAGAAGTTAGGGACCAATGTCAAAAAAATAAGTGTGAGTCTATGAAGGGGTTAATTAGGTTTTGAAGCACAATTATCACTGGAGTGAAAAAGGTATGGAGGTAAGGAGGGATTCATCCTCCTGTGTCTACGGTGCACAAGCCAAATCTCTGAGCGACACTAATCCTACTGGTTCTGCTGGTTATCCCTCCTCCTCCCATCATCCCTCAGCAGGTATTCCTCTGCTGCCAAAGGTCCTTCTCTGACATCCATCCCCTGTTTTTCCCATTCATCCCACCTCATCCCCTCCTCACCCGCCTCTCCTCTAGCACTCTGTTTGTTTTCACTGTTGTGTCTCAGTGACATTAGCCACAGTAATCCAATTGAAAGCTCCTCAGACCCGGAGCCGGGTTCTGTGGGGTTGAGGCGTTACCATGGGGATTGCATGGATTCCTAATTAAGCTCATTAAAGCTTGTTATTAAAGCTCGTTAAATCTCATCCTGACACGGTGGCGCAGCTCCTGGTGTCTAACTTTACTAATTCATACACTTATACCCCCATACACACACGCACACTTACAAACATGCACGCTCACACACAAAAGTCACCAGCATAATGCACTTTGGTGGGTGTAATTAAAGCTCTCAATAAACCCTGGGGTTTTTCTTCCCCCTTGGTTTGAACGGGATGGTGAGGTGACGCATAAGGATTCTATGAACAATATCATTTACAAACCCAAACACAACCATTTGTGCTCGTGCAGAGTTGATGTGAGGTTAGTGTGAGTGGGAATTTAAAAAGAAAATAAAAGTAGACTAGTCCCCTAACATTACCGGTAATCATTCATGAATGATACATTTGAGCCAAGTCAACTGGAAGTCAGGGGAATAAAGAATACCTAACTTTATTTTTCACTCTCACACACACTGAACCATGTTACTGTGTGCCCCTTGACCTCAATCTGAGTTTACACATCATTTCCAAATATTGTTCTTTGGCTGTGAGGAGGAACAGTAAACCATGATGTTTTTTGGGGTCTTCAGGGGGCTAAGTGGAACTGTGTGTGTGTGTGTGTGTGTGGAGAGAGAGAGAGAGAGAGAGAGAGAGAGAGAGAGAGAGAGAGAGAGAGAGAGACTCCTCTCACAACCTGAATCAGCCCTTTGATGCTGACTGGCCTTGACATCAACAATGTGGCCTTTCACAGCCCTCACCCACCTCTGAGGAGCTTACCGAGAACACACACGTATACAGTCTTTCTCTCTGTCACTCTCTCTTTAGTTTTCAGTGTGTGTTTATTTTTTTTGTAGCTTTTTGTGCCCATTCACAAAGATATGGTACTTTAGCAGGAAAGAAAAGAAAGTGTAAAAGGAACAGGAGGAAGTTGTTCCATGGATGGAGTAAAAAATTAGAGAGCATCAGATTCAGTGAAAGACGATCATTATGCGTTTTCCCAGCAGAACCAATGAAGCTCAAAGTCCTCTGCAGAAATTACATTGTAAACACCAGAGAAATGAAAGGATATTGAGCTGAGCATAAAGAGTGGAATCGGGTCAGAGCCAGAGGGACACATAAGACAGTGGATTTTTTAAGTGCCCCCTCACACTTTTTTGTTTTTTCATTCGTTCCTGTAAAATATTTCCCTCTTTCGCTCTACCACTCTTATCATTCCTTTGACATAAAAGTGTTTTCCACCCTCAGAGTCTTTTAAAATGTATTCTGTCTCACAATGACTGTGGTTAAACAGTCAGTCTTTAAATGAAGTCCATTCCACTTAAAATCCTCTGAAGGGAGGTTCTGAGGTACGTTCTGCCGAGGGACATCCATCATTGACATCACTGCTAATTTTGGTGACATACTCAGCAAAACATGCCCAGCTGTGTGTGTGAAAGAAACACATGAACTCAGTGTTTCCATGTGATTTTTTTGCACTCCATACTTTTCAACAGCTTACAAAAGCAGACGGTTATATCAAACATGTGTTTCTTTAACACTCTGTGTGTGAAAAGAATTGAGTGTGATTGCGCTGAAAAATGATGTTTCCAGATGTGTGTCAGACTGGGGAACATAAATTCTCTAAACTTAATCTTTGTTTACTCTGGGCATGCTGTGAAGGGCCTGTTAGCATTAATTAGCATTGGCCCTCCAATAATGCTGCCACATTATTCTGCTGTGTGCAGAGAGACATTTATAGAGGTTGACGCAACTTGACAGAGGTGACGATCTGTCCCCAGGGCTGTGGCCTTCTGCACGCTGTAATGAGATAATGAGAGTGAAATGATGACACTGACCCTGGGTTTGTGCTTCTCAATCATACACCAGTTCACTAAATGGAGATACTTATCAAGATGTAGATGCATGCTACAAATTCATGTTAAAAAAAAAGAAAGACAGAGGAACTCTTTCCAGTTTTTTGTTTCCACTGACTTCTCTTCAAAACCAACAAGACGCTTGTGGTTAGGACATCAGCTCTGTCTCTTCTGACGCTCTCAAGTTAAACACTCCTCACAGAGCATGCTATTTCCTGAAGATGAATAGTACTCTGTGATGAGGAGAGCTAAATGCATCCAGTCATTTCCCCTGGAGCACGAGTCTGTGTTTAGGTGATGGGTCGAACTAAGGATGTGGGCAGTCGCAGTATGGCCGCTTTGGTGCCTTACTGCCTGCTTCCTCTGTCTCTTTGCCACGTGGACGCTGGGCCATTAAAGCAGTTGTTTGTCTTTTTTCCTCAATGAATGACTTGTGTGGTCAAGCTTCAGCCAAATGACTAACCTGAAGATGACTGGAGCCAGATGAAGAGTTGCACCTATTGAACTGGAGTTTAGAGAGGAGGCTCTACTCCTGTTACAGAACTTTTACTTCTCCTTGATGACCCTCAGCTCTTTCACTTTTTTAATAACCATGCTATGCCACCCTGCCTGCCTTTCATGATATTCATCTCTTGCCAATTGCCTTGATTTTGTGTTGTTACGCACACTGAAATGAGAGTGTTTTCTGATGGAAAAGTTCAAGGATAGCAAGAGAGTGAGTGATAGATTTTGCCTATATCACTTCCTAGATATGACAAGAGGCTCTATAGAGAGTGTTGGAGGTCAACACTCATTTTGTGACTTTTTTTGGGGGATTTTACAATATGTACAAGAGTGAATTTGAGCAGATTTTGGACATGTCTACAAGCATTTGTCAGGCAGGGATGGGTCTGATCAAAAACTGAATTTCCAGAATGTCATTAAATGCTGTTGTTACTACAGCTGCTTCTTTTCATGAACAGCATTCAGTCATTTATAAAAATATATATATTATATTTATAAATATAAAAGCTATGTGGCCAGGGTACATAAAAACTTGTAGCAATAGTTTTTCTTTTACAGAAATAAGAATTTTCCAATGTATATTTAATTAGTCCATGGTGATTATTAAGTTAGTTAAAGCCATTTCCCATTTAGAGTACAGTGATTACAGTAATGGCTACAGTGGTCATACAATCCTTCTGCTGCCCACTGATGATGTAGGGAATCTTGTTTTCTCAGCCTGTAAGCACTAGGTCAAGTTAGCCACTGTCAGGGAGCCTTTAAGCTCTGCTCAGCTGCCGACTGCCTGCCTGCCTGCCTGTCTGCATCCACAGCTTCAGTGGTCAGAGGCTCATATTGCAGTCTTTCTGACTGGGGTGGCTTGCTTTGATAGTCAGGTCTGTTTACCGCTCTATGTCCTGGGGGCTAACTGGGCTCAGATCACCCTCAAATGAACTGAGGAGTGAGGGAAATATTCAACACAGCTGTGCTTACTCTGAGGGCTGGGGCCAGGAGAGACATGCTGCTACGGTTTCTGGTACAGGGCAGGTCTCGCCTCTGAAGCTGTCTTCAGAGAGCCTGTTTGCATTTATAAAAATGTTTGCTTGGATACGAAAATAAAGATTTCCCCAATGGCGGTGGGATGGGAATGTAAAGAGAGAAAGTGAGCTGGATGGAGATAAAAGATTTTTCTAACAGGTAGGAAAGCAGCTAACCCAGCGGCTGCTAGGGAATATAGCAACATCTACAACACAAATCAAAGGTAACTGTAGTCTGAAGACTCTAGTGGGCAAACTATCCTTGAGTAAATCTAGCCAGTCTCTCCCTAGAAGCTTAGATTAAGAAAAATGGTGTTGTGAATGTTGATACTGTACTTTTTTGCCTTAGTCATATGTCTTTTGCAGGCTTGATGCACAATCCCAGTTGAATAACATTCCCTCATCCTGGATGTCATCCTCTTTCACTTTAAGATTCATGTGCGACGGGGAAACATTCAGCTTCTGCTCTTTTCTCACTCTGTCAAGATTTCTCTCAGACAGCTTTGTTGCTTTGACCAATTTACCATCTCTGTGTGTCTGCACAACAGACCCAAGGCTGGCAGTAGCTGTATGAGTGGCGCAGGGAGACTGCCGTGTAATGAATAGAGGGCATGGCTAGCGATTTGGCAGGAGTGGGTGGGAGGGGATCACATATGCTGTTAATTTGGGCCGAGTCAAGAATTATGACAGGTAGCATGGAAACAGCTTTGGGCTGCCAATAATCAACACTCATCATGTTTTGTGAATAGTTCTGGTTTAGTATTAAACAGCCAGCTGTGGAGCAGTTGTCACTCATATGTGTGCTGTATGACCATGTGTCGCCCGCTCTAATTATCAACCTATTCTTAATTCATGAGTGTGGCCTCACAGGTTAATGCTTATGCGTGCATGCCCAATGTTTGTTTGTCCAATTAAGGATTCATAATGTTGCTTCATAGTATGCCTCCTCTACTCCTACTCTCTTTTCCCTGATTCCATCTTACTCACGCATACACGAACCTAAACGTGCCATACAAATTGCAAAAATATACCATACACAATGTCATTTATGCACCTACAATACTGTGTGAGAGGCTCATATCAGCTTTTGGTGTACAGAATGCTCCTGAGTTACCACCATGATGCATTTACAAGATTTACATTTTATCTAATTAATGCAAAACACAATGCACAAGTGCAAATGGTTTTGAATTTGATTTCTTCCATTTTTTCGGAGCTTTCCAAGTGAATATCCTGCCTAGCAGAATATGGAACAACTGTTGTCAAGAGAAGTGGAAATTCATGAGCAAGCAGTGTGCAAAAACATGTTGTGAGTGTATCCATACTGCCCACTGTGTTGCTGGCGCCCAGGCTGGCCCCCTGTTTGCATGTGCATCCTGTATCCCTCTGTTTCATTGGCCCTCCCCATGTTTCTCCATATTTCCACTAGTTCTTTCTGTCCAAGCTTTGCCTAGTTTGAGTTCTGGCATGCCGGCCCTGCCCTGCCCCTCGCCGCTCTGCTCCACTTCCTCCCCCTGGCTCGGTGGCCTGGCTGCCCGGCGGGGGCAGCCTGCTCACCTCCGGGGCAGCTGGCATGCCTGATGGCCCCATTCATCAGACCTGAGGGCAAGGGTTGGGGGCCCACAGTGGAAAGGGGGGTTGCATCGCGGGCCTTGTTGTTGACTTTATTGGGATAGTTATTAAATAAGCCATGATGACAGGGGAGGCAGAGGAATGCTTTCAACTCCCTCTGCAGGAGATGTCCTACACAAACCCTGGGACTGGATGGATGTCGGCAAGGACGGAAGGAGGGAGGGACAGAGCAAGGCAAACAGTAATATTGTGAGCCTTAAACACAGAAGGGGGGGAGAAAAACAGGCAGAAAGATATATTTACCAAGACAGTGACTTTCAGGAAATGAAATGGAGCACTTAAAGAAAAATGGAGCATTAGGGAAATAAGTTTTTAGGATTGAGGGAAAGATCGCAGTTTGTCTTTTAAAGACAGATGACTTGCCCTGGGCGAGGGCTGGCGGCCCGCAATGTTGAGGCTGGTGGCTGAATGGCTGATGACTGAATGACAGAACCCCTCCTGAGATTGGCCATTAACACACACAACACACACACACTGAGTCCATTGAGTGTCCCAGCAGGGCAGAAGACACAGCCTCTGGGCCAGAGGCCAGGGGCCCAGGGGAGAGATCCAAAGGGCAGTGGTGGTCTCCCCCCAGCTTCAGCCAGCAGTTAACTATTGGCATGGGAAAATCCAGCCCTGCACCTCCACACCCTCAGCTGCATTCAAGCCTAACAGTAGCACATCCTTGTGTGTGCGTGTGTGTTTGTGTGTGTGTGTGTGTGTGTGTGAGAGATTCCCTTGACCTAACCCTGCTCCACAGCTGTTGAACAAGGGAGGAAGAAAGCCGTAGCACCAGAAAGAAAGAGAAGGACACAGAGAGAATGGACGGCAGAGATGAGAAAGCTTGAATGTAGTCCCTGGGGGCAAAATGAATGACTCACTGACATCCACTTGGCTAGACTCAGAAGTCTGGTTGTTCTGAACAATGCTTGAAAAAAGTTTCATTTCACCATATTTATTGCCACATTTATCATTCAGTCCTTTGTACTAGACTTTTATGCTAAAACTCTGAGGACCTTCTTGTGTACAACATTACCTGAGCTTTACAGTAATATCTCAGGGTATTTTTAGGGTCCGTTGACTATGTGTTTTGCAGAAGATAAACACCACTTATCTTTGAAATGCAGAGCAGGGCTACAGACTCTTCCAAAGACTGCACCAACCATAAAAAATATGTTCAAATTGGTGAAATGAGGTTGACTTGAGAATCTCAAGTGTTGCCATGGATTCATATATATTCAATAAAGCTCAGCCTCCCATCACCATGCCTATTATTTACTTGTCTACTTGGAGGAGACCTGTCATCCAATCGCAGGGCCCATAACTGCCAATCATCATGCAGTAATTCATAGCAATTAAACTGCAAATTGTGGAAATGACACTACCTGTCAGGTGCCAAAAATTTAGAGGAATCAAAGACAACAAGGATGCACAAGCACTAATTAAAGTGTATTTAATGTTATAGTGCTAAAGACAAATACAAAGCATGTGAAAACTTATAGTCATCTTAGACATTTTTCTTATCTTCTTACAAAAAGAGATTGATAGCTGTGTTTCTATTACATGCCATGTCACTTAGGGACCTGAAAAAGCTCTGAACAAAGCCCTTGACCATGAGTAACTATATTAAGTCTAAAACAATGGTAAGCCTTCGTCAGCACAGCATACCATTGATCAAAGGACTCCACCACATGGTGTGGGCTGTTTTAAGCCTGCTTTGTCTTGTGAAATGTTCTCATTGCAAACATTATTACGTCTGGTCAACAGTAAAAGATGTAAAAGACCCAATTTTCTCCACTAATTTTATGGTACTTCATTGAAACTGACAATGGTGATACAATATTGTTTTACAGTGGGTGCATTTACTGAAATTAGTTACCATATTTTATCAGTTTATTTCTGAAATATTAAATACATAATTAGCATACTTGGCAGGCTTCTTTCATATGGCATTGGCACTATGCACAAACTAACAACGTGACATTTGTTTCTGGTCTTGTCATCTGATTATGTTCTCACGATGTTTTTGTGAAACAATTTGGCTAGCGGGGCCACTGTGTTAGAGACTGTTGGCATGTTTGTTAGGGAAAATAACAAAAGTAGCTTGGTTGGAGCCAAGTTTCCCATGACAAAAATTACCCATGTAGTTGCTCATTATAAATAAACAAATACAGCTGCTAGTGTAATGAATTGCACTTCAAAACATGTGCACATGTTAAAAAAAAAAGTCTTGCGTGCACCCCTGACTGCCTCAGTCTTGTAATTATCTTGTCAATTAACCTGGAGGTGGATGGATAAATGACACACTTGTCTCCCTCACCATTTCCACTGATGGCTGCTGTTTTCCTCTGGTTTCAAATCAATGCACAGTGGAGTGAGAGGAGAGAGACAGAGACTGATGTATGTTTTGAAAATCAGGAGGTATTTAAATGTGACTTTGCTGATAATTTCAAGGTTGCTCTTCCCCACTAAGATATTTTCTTTCCTTCATGATGTGCAGTTTCTTGATTTCAAACCTCAGATTTAGTGGGAAAATGAAAGTTTAAGCAAGTATTTTACTTCAATTAAATCCTATTGTTAGATTTTGGATGACAGAGCTGTAATTTATTACAAACTAGCCTACTGTGTCAAAAATAAAATATCTTTTATACAGTCAAGTTTCCATCTCTATATTTCCCCTCCCTAGTTGTCTTTGTGCTCATCTCATGTTTTACACCTTGATGAAAGCAGACACCAAAATGCTTGTTTCATCCAGTTCACTGAATCAGCCATATGAATATAGAGTTTTCACCCTCATTTACTGTAAGTTATGTATGCTTTGTGCTAGATCTGCAGCACTCCGTGTCACATCTGCATAGGCTTAGCAGTGTAGACTGAGTAAATGAGTCCGTCTGTGCTTCATTGTATTCGGGGGAACAGGGACAGTATGCAGTCACATCTGAGCAAGCAAACCACAGTGATTGTTGGACCCGTGCAGGATCCAACTCTCTGTGTAGTTTTACTCAGAATTCCCAACCTCAGCAACAATGACAACCTTCTTATTGAAAACCTAAAAATAGTGTGACAAGAGATGAATAACTGAACAATCTTATTCATTTTTAACAACACATGAAATGAAATGGCATATGGTTTGGGGAATTGGAAAAAAAAAAAGCTCAGATAGAGTTTTGAATGATGAATGCCACATTTTATTCACCTGTGTCCATGTTGAAGAAAATCTGGAATTTTAACATTTTCCACAGGTACCTCAAGGACATCCTGAATACACCGTACTTAAAACTTCAAATTGAATGTTTCAAGTGTGGATGCATTTTTTTCTCTTGTACTTCAGAACTCACAAACACTTTCTTTGAAATATTCTGCAGAGCTAATCTTGTGTTTACTAACTAAGAGAAGTCTTTGAATAGAGATGGACAAAAGTGCTTGTATGGTCAGTGGAGGCAGATAGTCAATAAGGGAAGATGGGCTTGGCAGCTTGCTTTTTTCCCCCCTGCTAACTGACTCATTATTCTGTATCAACTCACTGGATCTCTGCTGTCAAAACATGTTTGTTTGCAGACAAGCCACTGCTGACAGATGTGAGAGGCATTTAATAAGCAATCTAGTAGTCAACGTTATTCCATCAAGGAAAAAGCAAGAAGCACAAAATGTTTAACTTAACATGTATTTACGGTTTTAAAATGACGTAACCTGTAGTGTATGTTGTTGAATGGGTAAACTAAGGACAGTGTTTGGGTGTAGGTTGGCTTAGGTTATGAAGCCGGTTAGGCTCTGCCCAAGGGAATCATTTCCACTTGGGGATGAGAGAGGTTTAAACACAGATAGAGTAGATAAAAATAGATTTATATTTATCTACTTGTATGTACACAATGAGAGTGACTATAAGTCGGAGTCAAATTCCTTGTATGCGTAAAAATACTTGGTCAATAAAGCTGATTCTGATGCTGAGAGGGGACATGTCCCCCTCACTTTTCAAAATCCTATTTTTTATTATGGCACGATAACCAATTTTATCAAAACATGTTATTTGCTAGATAGATGCAAATGTACATAAGGCAGGAGATAGCATTCACATAAGGTTTTTTTGAACCACTGACTTCATTGAGCCCCCTTCTTCTGAAACCAAACCTACAGCCTTGACTCTGCCAGTGATGCACACTCTTCATAATTGGCATTCTAACACTTCAGAGATGAAGTACCGACATCTTGCCCCCATGACCCTGCATAACAATGCTTACAGTATACCTCACACTTCGCTAAGCACTGCTGGATGTGTGTGCATGTGTGGACGAAGAGAAAGAGGGAAGGAAAGAAACACAGAGAAAGAGATATGATCTGTCCATCAGCAGCGTTGTCGGTGCATCTGTGCTGTTGGTGTGTATCTGCAGCTGCTCACTCCACTGAGCATTCAATCACTGGGAATGGTTTGTGTGAATTTTGTGTCTGACTTTGAGCAAGAGGAATGAGAGCGTGTGTCAATGCGTGTGTTGCAGAGTTACCCATGTGGAAGGTGATCAACACACCCGAGTGCATTAACACAAGCACAGTGTGTGCGTGCCCATCTACACTCCACTCTTGTCACAAATCCTCCATGTCATGCCACTCGTGCTTTCGTGAGTTCAAGCTTTTAATTTTTCAGAAGCTTGTATGCCTGTTAACTTAATCTCCGAGTGACCCTGCTGATGTCAGAATTCCCGGGCTGCCAAGCCCTGCCCCTTATTTTTTTTCTTCTTCTCAACCAGCCTACAAAATGTCTCTGTGATGAATTCAACGATAGGAATGGCACATAATTACTGAAGCAACATAAAAGGCTTCCGTCATTGCATAGCACGATAGTACCAGCTGGGCAGATTAATGTGATAGGGATGGTTTGCATTGTGCATTGTCTGTGCGTTATCCTGGTCTCTAGGGACACCTATTAACATGCAACAAGCTTGTAAATATTTCTTAATTCAAACAATATTCCTTCTATAATTAACAGTAATTAAGCCGAGGTCTGTTGAAGTTCATGGTAACATTTGAAGGTCTGCAGCACATCCCATCGCTATCCTCTCTTTCTTCTTTCTGGTCCCTTTTGTTGGATATTGCATAGATGGATGGAGAGCCACAGGGAAGGAGAAAGGAACAACAGCAGGAGTCACTAATGTAAATGCAGATGAAAAGGATCATATATTCCTCTAAACAGAGAACACACGCTGGTGCTGTGGCTTCTAGATCTTTGCTGGATCTCTGTGGAGAACCAGCTACAGCACACCCATGTACTCATGTCATACTGGATCAGAGCAAAAAGGCGAGGAAGGGAGAGGGAAGTGGAGGAGCGGAGGAATTGCATTTGACATTCAGCCCCTATCTTTCCCCCCAGTCATCCATTTAACCCTGCCACCGCGGCTATTGCAATATTAATGCCCTTAAACGCAGATGAGGTGAAAATGTGTCTGTAGGAGCGGATCCCTGTAGGGAGGGCAGCTGCATGCATGCACGGGGTTATGAACACACACACACATACACACTCAGATACTGCATATGTGGAACCCTGGCTATTCAAACACACTTTCCATATGCACAAGTAATACTAATTCATTTAAAGACGTTTACACTCAGATGGTCTTTTCAGCCAGATGTATAGATGTGTCGAGTCTCTATACTACACATGATCTATTCAGCAGCCTGCCTGCATCAGTGTTCTTGCAGGCTCTTTTCCTGCTGTTTGAAACTGAAACAGGCTTAGCTGAGATTTAGGGATCAAGGTGTGTTTATGTGAAATCCTAAACCAGCTCAAATGTGGGCCATTCCGCCAAATACCCCTGAATACTTGCTCGTGTGGCTGGGCCCTTTGCACTCTGTTGGGAATGTTGATCTGAGAGGGAGAGGAGGCAGGTGAGAGGTGAGGGGTGAGAGCAGGAATTTGATTTAGTCCCATGTTAACTGAATAATGAATAAGGCCTATGTCCAGAGATTGGAGGCACTAGAGCTGGACGGCGTAGAAAGAGTTAGTTGTAGAAATGTGTGTTTTGGGTCTGCATCGCTTTGAGTTTAGCATGCCTTTGTGTCTTTTATGTGCATTTTCAATTTGTGCATAAAAACAGTGGAAATGCCAGAAATCACAGACGCGTTAGCGGCTCTGTGAGGCTGCACTTAGGCACAGCAGTGCTTTGAGATAAATGCTAACATCAGCATGCTAACATGTGTCACTGCAGAGTTACAACTTCTCCGATTAATTGTGTAATTTTATAACGTCCTTGTGAATGTATTCACATAAAGGTGGTTGATGGTAACACACACAATTTCAGATATTTGCTTAATTGTTTTAGCAACATTTTAACGGAAGCATAACTATAATCAGGATTACATGACCTCTCTACTTTAAGGAGTAGCATAACACAGTACTTCTGTCAATGTGGGACATACCTTTCAGCCATGTTCCAACCCTCAACCTTTACCTCATTCCACCTTGAGCAGGCTGAGTAGTAAGCACATTGCTTTTGGACAAAGTGACCACAAACTGCCCTCTGGATGAGCTTTCTGTGTTCTCCAAACCCAATTCAGCTGCTCCATAACAGCGAGTGCTCCCAGTGATTTAATATTCTGTTTTATTTCGTGAAAAAGCGTGTTTGAGGTGTCTCGGGGATTGATGGAAGTAGTCGTGGTGGTGGTGGTGAGGGGAGAGAGGAAGTGCCAAACAAGAGAGGAGGGCTTTGGGGAGAGTGAGCTCAAGACAACTGTGCAACTCTCTGCAGCTTTAACTGCTGCTGCAGAAAGAGCAAGAAGTTATTCTGTACCCCAAATACTTACCATTAAGTCCCTCTGAACCTCTTAGAGCATTCTGCTGTCACCACCGCCTAGCTGGCTTTTAGGGGTTGTTTTGCATGGATGTTTTATTGACATGTGGGTTAAAATAAGTGGCACATTCAGTCGTGTGAGTGAAATGTAACAGATTTGAACTTCTGACACTTCTGGAGTGTGAAGGCGGAGTATGGAAAGTCTTTCAGACGGGTGGGGTCACCAGTTTTGGTCATGCCACTGCACTGGATGAGGTCAGCTCCTTAGGCTTGGTGCTGCCCATACCACCTCTCTCACACTGAGAGCTGAAACCACGCAGTACAAATATTCACTGTCATAGCCTTTCTCAACCCCAACTCCCAAGAAAACACAAAAACCGAGGAAGTGCCTTTTTTGAGCAATGCCCTGCGAGTGACCTCTCCTTTTTCACAGCTACTGTACCCACACGTGCCTCTGTCACAATTACTTTCACACCACAACACGCACAAAAACACATGCATGCACACATATGCACTCTCATGAGGATGCTTCCTGCAATGGTGATGGGGTGACAAAGACAGGGCTAATATTGGCTCTTAATATTTGATGTGCTGAGAGGAGCTTAGTGTGTGTTTTTCATCAGGATGTTCCTCACTGTCTCTCTTCCTCTGCCTCTCTTGCTGTGTCTCAGGTCAGAGATTGTAAAGAGACTTTAGATTGCTTAAAGAAATAGATGGTGCAGTGTAATCTACTTATATCATTGATTTATCTTTTTATCCAATTGTGTTTCCTTTTGTAACCTTACTCCAGGCTATATCTCTTCATAGAAAGAAGAAGCAGCCTCTTAAATGTTTATCGACAAAGTCTCTACACATTCAATTAACAGACAGTAGGTATTGTAGGACAGGTATCACAATGAATTTTATTGCTTGCTATTTGCAGCTATGGCTCTCCCCGTTTCATGGAAAGTTGTCAAAAATTCAAAGATTTTTTTTCCTCAAAGATCCCAGAAGACACAGTATTTGATGTCATTGTTTGTTGCAGGAAGGAAAGCAGTCTGTGCTGTAGCCCAAATAATTGGTGGAAGATTCTCAGCAGGGGAAGGTAAACTGAAAGTGACACCAGGGTGGAAAGCTCGGCATGATGCCTTCTTCCTTTCAGCACTTCAGCTAAAACTACAGACCCTCTACAGTTCCACATGAGCACAAGCGAGAGCTCCCTGACTGGAGGAGCAGAGAGCCTTTGGCAGACCCAAACGCTGATTTCCCCCACTCTTCCCATTAATTTTTTATACCCAGGGCTAAATATGAGCCGAGTTGATGTGACGCTGCGTCTGTGTCGGGGGCAGACTGAGTAGGGGGGAGGCCTGTTGAGGTTAAGTGCTCTGGTGTCTGCGACTCAGGGGAGATGGGGAGAAGAAAGAGGGAGGGTTGTGTTCTGGAGAAAATTGAAGGTGGGAGAAGAGGAGTCGGAGGACAACTGAAAGATCATCCCATGAGGGAAGACCTGAAAGCAGGGGTATGGTTTTATGAGTTTGGCCTTTGTGCCACACGTGTGCATGCTCACACAGATACATGCGCAGGCCCGCACATAAACAGGTGGTGAGCCTCAAACAAAAGCTTGCCTAATCCAGACAACTCTCATGTTTCTGCCTATAAAGATCCCCATGCTGCTCTCAGATCGGGGTACAGGAATAATATTCAGGCTATTGTAATCCAAGAGAAGTTTGTACATTTTTAAAATTCTCACAGCAGAAGTTTTGATTTCTAGGCTACTGCAGATCTTCATGGGGTGCTTCTACAGCGCTGCAGCTTTTTCAAAGCTCTGTGTGATTCTGTTGTTGCTGAAATTTGAAGGGAGTGCTGCGGATGCAGTGGAGCGTACAGTAATTCTCGCTGTCTCTTACTTTGTCTCTCGCTCTGCACCTCTGTATACACACAAAGACACACACAAGACATAGCAAAAGTCCCTGCTGTGATGCTAGATTATATGTTACTAGATGCAGATTGAAGCCTATGTCTGTGTCTCCTTGTGTGTGTGAGGGTGTGCTCATGAAGCAGAATACAACGCAGCAGAACACACCCTGATCACCATATCAAAACAATAATGAGAAGAAAAGTCAACATTGTTCTCTGCCACGCTCCATTAACAACACAATCCATAATCATATTCATTTTCAAGCAGCTTTATTTAATAAAATAGGCCTGGTACCTCCATTACCATAATGCTACTTAACATTAAACTTGGTCATTAAAGAAGACTGACACAATCCCCAAGCATCTGAGTCGTAGGAATTTGGGATGAACTGAGGGGAGAGCAGTGCTTATAACTGTAATAATGTTTTTGCCCCTGTTTCTCAAATAGGGACTAGCTGCAAAAATCCAAAGACTCTTAATGTATCTGGAAGTATTGATGCTGCCATGACTTGGAGGTGAGGTTTTGATCTACTGCTGTGGATGTAAACAACTCATTAGGAAAAGAGCAGGATGCCTGCTGACTGGCAGGGACAGCAGGGGTGCTGGGGATAGCTGGGAACATGTTAACTATCTCGCTATCACTATCTCTCTTGCTTGCTCCTCTACTCCACTTTCATCCGCTCATCAGCCACCAGAGGCTTACTTTGGAGATGTGGGGGTATACTTGTATCTTACTCACGATACCCAGTCCTTCTTTCTTTCTCCCCTTTACCTGCTGATTGAGTCTGACCCTGCTTTCAACTCCCCTTGTTGTGCTTCCTCTTGCCGTTTTAGTCATCCTTTTCATCCCACCTTCTTACCTCTACTTTTTTCTCCCTTGCTGGGCTGCCTCCTCTCACACATTCTTGCTCTCTTAATCAATAACCCCCCACCCCAGCTCCTTCTCAGCATTCTGCATTTCCTCCTGCTCTCTGTGTCTCACTTCTCCTTTGAAGAGGGTGTCAGACAATGTTTCCTCATACGGAGCCATTTTCATTCGGCTCCATCACTCTAGAGACGTACCTCTTTTTTTCCCCTCTCCACCTACAGTATCTCTTCATCGCTCTTTTACCTCCAATTCTCAGTTGAGTCACATCTCCTTAATAACAAAGAAATTGCGTGGTCATCCAGTTCTCTTGTCTTGGCCAGGGATCAGTAAACAGCTATTGTTTGAGGACTTTGATTACTGTGACATCTTTAAATAGAAAGGTTATAAATTTTGCATTGTAGTTTAGGGCAGCATACAGTACGGCAGCCCTTGAGTAAATGAATTTAACCTTACGCTGGAGGAACATGGTCTCTATGATTTATTCCTGCAGTTCTCACAGTTTAACCTACTAAAAGCACAGTTTTGAGTAACACGGAGCTTCAGGTGAGGAGTGGACTTACAAATCCATATTAATTTTCGCTGTGATCAATAATAAGGCAGTGCAAGGCAGTGCAAGGCAGCTTATTCATATAGCACATTTTAAACAGATGAACTTCAAAGTGCTTTACATAGGCAAAGAAAAGTATTAGAACGACATTCAGAAGCAATAAGCAAGAAGGGAAAGATTAGAGATGGGTCTGTAATTATTTAATATTGACGCATCCAGGTTGCCCTTCTTTAGAAGGGGCTTCACAACTGCAGTTTTCAGTGATTTTGGAAAAATGCCTGATAATTAGTGCTCTCATCAAGCAGAAAGAGTTGCCATTGGTGATATATTGATTGGAAGTAATAGTTGATGCATGCTAATGAATCCTCTGATCCATAAAAGGGGAGCTTTAAATGTGAGTTTTACAATGATTTTGTCAATACTGATATCTGGGCTGCCTGAGGAGAAATGAGGTGGGACTCAAAAATTGATTTTAAAGTTAATTTTTGTGTGTATCAGTCCTCTTTGCTAATCTGAGCCTTAAAGTGTTAACTGGACTCAACATGAGTTAACACTGACTTATTTTTTTATTTTTTTTACTTTGATGCATCTTTTTTTCAGCCCTCTAGATCCTCTTTACATTCAACAGTATGTTTAGTCGAGTTGTCTTCTGTCTTCACTATTTCCAGCCAGTCAGTGAAACCAGGATTAGTGTCTCTTTGTCCCCCTGACTGGCAGAACAGAGTCTGTGACAGACCTGAGAGGCACCGGAGTCCCATCAGATCAACCACACTAATTAACTTGTTTAAACAAACTGGGAGTGAAAGTCAGGAGAAAAGCTTTCAGTCCCCTTCAAAAAGCCATTAATAGGGAACGGGGGGGGGACACTAAGTGACACAAGAGGGGTGGTGTGCAGTTTTATTGATGGCCTGGAACCTGAGTCTTTTGTGAATGTATGTATGTGTGTTTATGTGATGAGGAGAGAAGATTATGGGGCTCTGTGTTTACTGCAGGTCAGTCTGGAATGAGGAGCTTTCTGAAGAATCCCAGATGTGAGCAACTTAACCTTTGACCTCTGTGTACTGAGCTCAATCAGAGATTGCAAACACAGATTCTAGAAAGAAAGAATACAGGGAGGATCAAACAGACAACGAAACATACCTAAGAGAAAGTCCTGGACCACATCTTCAATGTTAACTCCATTTAGCTTGGTGATTGACCTTCATTCATACACATTGAATCAGCAGTTTTGCTTGCTCCCAGACCAATGAATGAGTTTACTTCTTGAAGCTGTGCACACAGTGATTTAATATGATTGTCACATACCAAGCTGTTTATAATGCAGTCACTGGTTTTGCAATAGTGATTAGCTCTGTAGTGTCTGATTGAAGCTTCTTTATAACGTGTCATCCACATTGTCACAGTCTGCGCTAATGAGCTCAGCTTACCACCGCTGCAACAAACTCTCTCACACATACACACACACACAGATCTACATAGAGTTGTGTGTATGATGCATGTCACCTTTTCCTTCCTTCTTCTTCTCTGTGCAGTGCATGTGTGTGTGTGTGTGTGTGTGTGTGTGTGTGTGTGTGTGTGTGTGTGTGTTTGTTATTGCTGGCATTGTAATTAGACGAAGGGCTATTATCCAGCAAAGATGTTTTCCCTCACAGACCAGCGGAACACTCGCCTTGAGGATTTTGCGGCTCTGAGAGTTAATAATAGAAACGTTCAGGTTGAGTAGAGGCAGCATTTCCACAGGGCTTCGTTTAGTAATAAAAAGCCCCCGTCAGTGTGTAGTGGACAATCACGCACACATACTGGCACACACAGAGAGAACATACCCTGTCAGAAAACGGAAGAGTTGCATCTTGGGCTTTGACATCCTACTAGGTTAAGTCACATCTACATGTAAAGTCTTCCTTAAATATGATCCATATTTTCTTACAAAATTCCTCTGCCACCAAATGATATCATGCATTATATAATATAAATTGCCATATGGTATTATTACTGCACTGCAAATACACATAAACAGATGCACAGACACAGAGCAGAGGCAAAGCCATGTTAGAGTCGCAGGGATGCCTCAGTGTGATGTATGATCTTCATTCCCCCCCATCTCTAGCTCAGCATCAGACATAAGACAGACAGAGGAAATGAACGCTGGGGAATTTATCTCCCATGCTGCCATTGTTTCTGCCTGGTGAGCTCTGAATTAACACATTTATTAAAGTGCTGGGTTGAGACCTCCACTTATTACAGGGCAGAACTGCTGAGCAGGGACTGTGTGTTACGTGCTTTGTAAAAGTGCAAATTGAAATGAAAGCTGCAGATTAGCGAATTAAAAGATTGGAAAATTAAAAGGAGGCTATCATCACTCGTGCCATCCGCACATTTGCGCTGAGGGCCAGAGAGACCTTTGAAACGTACACACTGTTTGCACCTAATGCTGTAGTCTACAGATATATATATACATATATATTATACTTTATTCCCTAAGTGATTTGGAAAACAGTTTACCGTTTCTCTGTATATATTTTTCTGTGTCTTTGCAAAGTCACACAGGAAGTCACTGCTGTCAACATTTGTCACTTCAAAGAAAGTCGCACTTAAAGACTCACGCTAGAGGGGATAGCAAAGGTCTTAGCTTACAGGATTGTGTATGCATGGAGTATTTTGTGTCATTTCCTGTCTTTTTGAAATTTATTTTTCATTTTGTTTCCCAGCTACATGATGGTTTAGGCGAGCTCCATTTAATACTGACACATCCCTGTAAATTTTAGCAGAATTTGGCACAAAGAGGGAATAATAAATGAGGAGTCAGTCCAGTTTGGGCAGTTTGAATGCATGTATTAGATAACCGCTTGGCAGGTTAGTGTGTATTTGTTAGAGTTAAATGGTGCTTGTGCAGAAAGCTTGCACAAAGGAAGGGTGAACATGGCTGAACACATGGGTGCAGGTTAAACCCTCAGGCACCCTGGCCAATCACAATCACCCTCTTGCACAGGCAACTAATTTAGGGCCCCTGACAGAACGTTAAGTAAGTGGAAACTTTATAAACATTCATTCTTAAACAGGATTGGAGAACCCTCCTACCAAACACATGTCAACATCCAGTCAAAGTTTAGAGAGGGAGCAGAGCAGGAAATATCCCTGATTAATGATCAGATCGGCTCATAAACTCAGAAAGCAGATTTGCCAGCAGTTGAATACCAACTGCACTGATTCTTGATCAGACTCACATGTGTTGTGAAGCTGTGTAGGCCCAGTGGTATGAAACCCCTTTTTGGACTCTCACTCATTTCCTGTGGTGTTTCCTGCTCTTTTCCTAGCGACTGTGCTGCTTCTGTCTTGAGGCTGGAAGGTAAAGCAGCAACTTTGATTTGATGCCTGAGCAGCAGTCTTTAACTTCGCCCTCCAGCCTTCTTTTCTCCTCTGCCATGGACTGATGTCTCAGGGGCACCTCATCTCCTGTCTCTCTCACTCCTTCATCCACCCTGCCTCCACCTCTACCCCTACGGCTGCTGTAGTCAGCCGGGCAAATGGAGCCACTTACTGCCCCTTTAAATCTTAACGGTGCTGGTTAACCCTTTATTGATGTTCCTAGACCCCTCAGCTGCCTGCAGGCTGACCAGACTGTAAATCTGCTACCTGGGCTTGATCAGCTGCTTGCAGGGAGGCTTTGACTGAAGGCAGGCTCAATCATTAGACAAAAAGAAAAAACGTAACTATAACCATTTGTCAAAAACTTAACAGTGAAGGGTGTTTTTTCTGCAAGCCCTTTGTTCTGCTTTACAACCTTCTAGTGCCTGCAGCCAATGGAGATGGGACATACTGAACATTTTGTGGTTTGCCAATTTACACAATGGCACAAAAGTTAAAACGAGTAAAAGTACTTGACTCCGCTGGTGTGCCTTTATATCTGTGTCTAATTTGTATTAGCTTGAGGCATGTTCTGTTTATTTTTCAAGAACATGCTTTCCATGACAAGCTGGCAATGATATGTTACAGCTGAATTCCACCCTTGTGTCTCTACATCAGATGGATAAGCCTCAGTGGCAATGGGTAATCTGATCACAAAGCTAAAATGTATACACATTAGCTGTAATCTTATGAGTCCCATTCACTGCAATATGAGTGAGAGTTAAATGGGGAAAAAATGAGAAAAGGGGAGAAAAGTGTGTAAGAGCGGTGGTTACGAGTGAACAATGACAGGCATCTAGATCATACTTCTCGGATCATTTCCTCTTCCATATTGGAGTTTATGGTTTGTAGATTCTACTGCAGTAAAGAACGTACTTTCTGAAGCAGATGTTAGCTTTTGATTGATTTCTTCTTCGCCATATATCTCACAGATGCTCACAGATGCTCACCCTGTGTTCCTTGACTGTTTGTAATACAGAGACAGACTAAAGCCTTAAAACCATCAGCAGATCTCCCCCGAGGCACATAGAGCTTTATGTAGTCTGGAGTGCTTGTCCAAATATCTAATAACCCATCTTTGGTCTTTAGGCTACATCCCACCCTCATCCTACTCATCTCTCCTTCCCCCCCGAGGCCTTCAATGGAAGGAAATGTGTTTACCCAATGGAAAATATGCTGGGTCACATGCAATATCGCAGCTGACCACCTCCATTGGTATTCATACCCTGCAAGTATATACACATGACAGGTGGCCTCAACTGTGGCCCAATAAACTCCACAAGACTGCTTCTCTTCCTTTTTTCTCCCGCTTCGAAGCCCGCCCTCCGTTCCAAAGGCCAGCCGTATCCTTTTACCTCAGGCGAAGTTGGTCTGATGGTCTGGGACATGTTAGCCAGCTGCCAAATGAAAGGGGATAAATCACACAAATGAAAACAAATAGAGCCAGGTCTGCTTAACTCTAATTAAAGCCGGTTCCCCTGCTCTGTAAACTCTACTGTGTTCTACATACTTGATGGTGCACCCGGAAACATGTGTTCCTCCTGAATTCTTCCATCTCTGAAACAGAGCCATGTGTGGCTGCACAGGGGGCAGGGGTATGACTTTCAGGGGCACTCACTCTTTATTTATTTTTTTCTCTTTGTCAAATGTTCTGCTCTGTTCATGTTCTGTAGAAACATTCTCCCCAGTCATTTTAATAGTGTAGAAAGAATATGTACTATTATTTAATACAAGTGCTGATTTATGCTTCTCTCTCTCTTTTTCTCCCCCACACCCTCACCTTTTCCTGCGTCTGGTGACTCCTCTGCATACAGGTAAGCATATTCTTAAATATGTATTTTTACTACATTATTCCTCATCTGTATAGTTAGAATCATCTGGAGCAGTTCACTAGTATGAATTATACATGCATGCACCAAAAGCCATTGCTTTGGTGGTTGAACTTACATAACTGGAGAGCCAGACTAATGAGCACTGGCTGGCTACTAACTTAATGAGATGTAGAGATAGGCCTACATGAATCTGCCCTCTGCATGGCATGTGTCACTCTGCAGCACTCACACTTTCTTGTTTATATTATAATGTGTGTGTGTGTGTCAGGGACAATTTTATTTGTAATGGGTCTATTCAGGGAGATGGGAATGCTAGCTGTGACTGGTTTATATGCGTGTGTGTGTGTGTGTGTGTGTGTGCTTCATAACAAATCAAATGCTACATTATGGAGGAAGAGTCGATCGTGTATTTTTTCGATTTCCGTATTCACCCAGTGTGAATGAGACGTAAATTAAGCTATATCTGGTGATTCTCTCAGAAACACCTTAGATATATCGATGTCTGTTCACCAGCACATCCTTATCTGTAGCCTGCTGGTTAGCCGAAAGAAAATAACAAGTTGCCACTCTCCGTAATCCTCGTCGTCCCAGGGCACAGAGGTTTCTCTCCAGTTTACTGTAAAGCCTAAGAGTAGCTCAGCTGTCAAACAGTGGGAGGCAGAAGTGCCCTTCAGCAACGACGATATGTGCTCTGCCAGAATGTATCTGTACACTGCACGGGGCGAACAGGAAGACTCACTGACCCATGGACTAGTACAATTAGCATTCACCAACGACACCTGCTCTCTCCAGCAACACACAGTGCTAGTGTGAGCTTGTGTGTGCGTGTGTTTTGCTGGTATTACTGCACATCTCCATTAAATATTAAAACATAAGGCTGGGAGTGCACTGGGGTAGACCTCTTGTTCCCCTCTCTCATCAAAAATAAAAGGACAGCAACTGTAAAGTATTTGGAAGATGGAAAAAGGAGAGTGGAGGTAAGAGAGGATTTTACAACAGCTAGAAGAAAACAGCAGGGATCCCCCCTGCAAAATACTAGCAAAAACAAGTGAATTGTTTAAATAAAAGATTAAAGTAATTATTAAAGTAAAAAGATTGTAGACAAATTATGAAAATTAGGCTTTGTGCTGCAGCTCAGTATGTGTTTTGAAGTTTTAGCATAAGAGCTATAGACTTCATAACACCTGCTGCCAAACCAGGTCAGTTTTAACTTGAAGTGTTGAGGAGAAAACACTGATATATATGAGTATAGTGAAGTGAGGGTTAAAGGTCAGAAAGTAGAGCCACCCAGCTCGTAATGGCTTTAACCTCTGACTCTCAGCCATGTCCTGAGTCGTCTCTTAATGCAGCATGACTGACAGCTCGGAAGCACTTCACATTCTTATGTCCCGTGTCTCTAGCTGGCAGACAGAAGAGAAACTCAGACTGTTGTCAATTTAAGCTCCAGATGAATAAAGCAACACTGAGAATTGCTCTATGAGACATCAGCCTTCTAATTTCACTTTGTCTTAATTTCACCTTTTTACTTTGTTGTTTCTTTCCCCACAATCTTATGATGTAAAATGCATTGTCACCATGATGCAAAAAGCTGAAAGCTTATTTCCAGGAAGCCCCCTACTGGAGTCTGGCATGTGTGCTTCCTTAGAGCCAACATTCCCAGCCTTCTCTCTAATGGAACAGAGGACTTCAAATGTGACTAATTGTTATCTGTTTGTTTGTTAATGTGCCTCTTGTTTGGTGCTGTTTGGAACAGATGTGCCTGATGAGCTTTGTGAAGTGGCGGAGATATGTAGTGGGACGAGCCTAATCAGTAGTCCAATTATAAGTTGTGGAGTACATCATCTGCATGAGCTGAAGAGGAAAATAAAGTTGTTGTTTTTGATTTGCTGTACATCCTGCATCTTGAGCGTGCCTTTTTCCACAGCCCTGCCAAGTTAGAAGGAGATGGCGAAGAGACGCGCACTGTGTGCCCAGGTTCATCAGAGGACACATTAAGAATAACTGACGTGGGTGTGTTAAAGAACATCTGGCCTATAGCCTGACCAGCCTGTAAAAAACTGACAGGAGAGGAAGAAGGAGAGATGTGATTGAAATGAGGATGGATTTATTGTTGAGGGATGAAAGGAGGTGATATACTCCCTGACCGCTTTCCTGACCCTGTGTGGTGATGCCTGAAGACTTCTATGAAGGCCACAACCTCAGAACACAGTGTGAGAGATGGCTTGGGCTTCATCAGGATGGTCTGTGAACACATACGGGGTCTATGTAGTGCAGTGTAGATGTTCTAATCATGGGGCTTAGTTTCTTATTCAGAAATAGACAGACTATCTGTGGAATCCTGTAGATAGACTGTACTACACACATTATCAAGCATGGAGGCCCAGATTCCAATGTTTGTCAGTTGTCTGAAAAAGGTGTTAAATCAGGCAGTGTAATTAATTACACATGGATTGTAGACCATAACCTCTCAAATTCACAGCAAGACGTTTCTTTCCTTTAGTTTCCTGTGTGACCTCACATTAGTCCTTTAGCTAATTATTTTGTTATGAATATGTTATGAATAAATACAACCTTCCTTAAAAATATGTTTTTCCATGTTCACAGCAAGTTGCAGATGTGATAATGCTCAGGGGAAGCAGTTTGTGTGTGCGAGTTTAGACTCTTGTCCAGCAGATCATACTGATTTTTTTCATACTGAGTGCTGTGTCCTTTGGCACACTGCAGTCTCGTGTCAGGGTCTTGAGGTTATGTTAGAGTGCCACACAGCTTGGCAGTAGAGGACACAAACTCCTCTGTCACTGCCGCAGCATAGAAACATATTAAAATGTGGGGTCTTCATATCATCCAGACTAACACAATCAACAGTATTTGTCAAATACATCTCCCCAGAAGCGTTATTGCATTGGGATATTTGGGTGGAGTTATTATTAACATAATATGAGATGAATGTTCTTTGCTCAGCTCATTCCCCGGTGAATTTATAATGCTTGTGTCTATTTCTGAAAAGAGTAAACTCACTATGTTATACTTCAATTCCTGTGTGGTCAAGTGAATTCCATTTGCTTTTTAAGTTCCTCCCCTTACAAATGTAATACTAAAAGAAAAAACAGCTAGGATTTATGTGAATTTGTTTGCCACTATGTCTTTCCTGAGGATCCTTTTTTTGCTTTCCTCCCCCTCCCCCTTCCCTCCCTTTAGCTTATGTTTTGTCACGCCAATGCTCCGTTCTTACTTCCTTATCCCCTATTAAACTCTGAGAAGGAGAGAGTCTTAACTGCTTATAAAGAGTGATTTACACTTTTATGTTGATGTGTACCTTCACCATAGGTGTCTGTAATGTCTGCTTCCATTAAATTAGACATAGGGCCTTTGCTACAAGAACTTTTAATTGGTCTGCCTGGTCTTCATTATACTGTATTTCCTCACAATATGGAGGAGGTCATAATTTTTCCTTTTCAGGGCTCAATTTACTTTTGCTCATCTAGAAAAGTAATTTCCAGTGCAGACCTCTTCTCAGTTATTGTTATCACTCTGTGTCACACAGTGTATGTGAAAGAATGTAAATGCTATTACCTTGGGCTTTTCTCAAGAAATTAATGCATAACACTTCAATTTAGTATTTTAGTTGGAATTGTGACAATAAAACTGTGAAGGCTACCCAGACCTATAAATCATTTGCTACTCTTTTTGCACCTACAGCATTGCTATGGTGACACCCCAATACAGAGGTACAATTCAGGCTTAAAATTAGGCTTTCCATATGTAAGGAGATGGTGCATGTTCTTCCTCTCCCTTCCCTGATTAGAGTAATGGAAAACCCAAACTGAACCTCAGCAGAGACCAAATCCAGATTCCTCCAATGAAACACATATCTCAGCAGGCTGTCGAGAGGCCGCACATCCAAATTACATTTTTACCGCACAACACACTGGAGCTCAACACACTTCAGACCAATTTTGTGCTCTGAATGCAGAAACTCTCATATGTGATGGAGATTTTGATGTGTGTGTGTGTGTGTGTGTGTATCACACTTTCTTCTCTGCTTATGTATGCATATCTGTGTATATCTATAGATGTGTGTACATTGTGTGCATGTTTTTGTTTGCATGTCTGCATAGTGTGAAAAGCTCTCTTTGTGGAGTGTGATATGCTGAGTGTGTCCCTAGCAGTGTGTAGGAGATAATGGCAGCAGACAGAGGCTAATGTACAGTCCTGTAAACAGTAATGGATCCTGTGGGGATACAGAGCTGATATGAAACTGGTAGGCCACTCTCATGGTATATTGCCTTTAATATGGCGCTGTTGACGCACTGCACAGCACTTGACAGGCAACAATGTTTAGAAGAACAGCAGGAATATGACATGACTATATTAAAAAGACATTAGGAAAATACAACCCAGTGCTGAGCTGCAGTCCCCTTGTCAGTACATAGAAGATCATTTTTGGATTTTAATCGTTTTAGATTATTCCAGTGTGTCGAAGATAGGATGTGATATGATGCTATATATGATTTTATCAGTCTTCCCTCCAGAACTGTGTCGTTAATCTCAGTGCACATTCTTTATTCCTCCGTTTATTAACATAATGACTAACAAATAGACAAAATACAATGCCTCTGGCAAGATTATTCCTTTCTGTGTTTCATGGAGTACACTGGGCTTTTCATAGTCTCAGTGATTATAGCAGAAAAAAAAGTTATGATAATGTTTAGTGTAGTCAGGGACAGTGGTGCTCGCATGACCAGATACACCATTAATCATTCTGTCGAGAATGGAGGGAGGCACGGCTGGAGAGGGGGGATGGTTTGGAGGGGGGTCGGCGTAGGGGGCAGTGACAGTTTGGCAAGGTGATGTGAGCTGAACTACTAGCCTGTGGAGAAGTCCCCCCCTCATCTCCCCCCTCTGTAGCTACCACTCTCTTTCTCTCTGTCACCTTCTTCTCTCTTACCAGCCATGTTTTCATCGCCTCTATTTAGGCACCGTGTTTACCCCCTGGTGTGTATCTCCTGGGCCTGACTGTCACTCACACTGCTGAGTGTTAGACCGCACATGTCATGTGGAGATAGGATATATTGAATTTTGAGATGTGTGTGTGTAACAATTGATGTGTGGGTATAAGATATACAGACAGTATATTCATATATACTGTATGTGAGAGAGACAATAATCCAAATGTATCAAATAACTGGCATTATGAATCTCTTACTGACCTAAATTCATATAGCAATTTTAATAAATGTCTATAAACTGACAATACATTCAGCCAACAGCCCAGTATCTTTGAATGGTTATACTGTAATTAAATAAATATAAAACAAGACACAGATCTACAGCCATGCTAGCAGCTCTGTGAGACTGTACCTAGGCACAGCTGTGCTTTAAGCTAAATGCTAACGTCAGCGTGCAACATGCTCACAATGACAATGCTAACATGCGGATGTTTAGCAGGTAATTCTTTACCTTTTTGCTAATTAACACTAAACACAATGTACAACTGAGGCTGATGTTGTCATTAGTTAAATTTGGACCTGCTGATGGTGCTAGATGAAAAGTCAGAGGATCACCAAAGTTAAAACAATTCACCCTGAGGAACACATCAATGCCTGTATATAATGTCATGGCAATCCAGACAATAGTCATTGAGACATTTCAGTCAAAACCACAAATGTCAACCTGATGGTAGCGAAAAGTCACCTTCTGGGGACCATGAATGTCTGTACAAATTTCATGGCAATCCATTCTATTGTTGTTTATATATAATATAATATATAATAGGTATTTCTGTCGGTGGACCGACTGACCATTACCATCCTATAGAACCATGCCATTAGCATGGAAAAAAATTATTATTATTATTATTATATTTATAATTTTTTAGGTAAATGTGATCTTAATACTGTATTTTAGGTCATATTATCCAGAATTATATATTTCTGTCTGTGTATTTCTCTGCAGTAAGTTCACAGTGCAGTCAGACTTTGTGCTTTTTTGTGATTACTGACTAATATGATCCGACAGTAAATGTCACTGAAGCAGCTCTTCGTCGTAGCTGTCGAGTGAAAACCTTTCATGTTTTAAATTCAGTTCGAGGATTACATGCTATTTAATGGGATGAGAAAAACCTACACACCCATGATTCATGAAACCATTTCAGAACAGATTAGATAAATTCAGAAACACATGGTCATCAAACTAAAAATGACAAGATTGTAAAGTACAACTCACACCTTACATGACGATTTGTCATGTAATTACTTACACCTTCTGACAGCTGAAAACAATAAAAAAAACATATTTTTGAAATGATTTCTTTCTTTAGTAAAGCTGCTTTGAATGTCAAGTGCACTGCATGTAGCTCACATAGGGCTGGAACACACACACACACACACACACACACTATGATCTGTGGAATCCTGATATGAACTGGAAACAGCAGTGGTCATTCCTTAACACAACCGCAGGGATAATTGATTTTTTAGGAAAACATCCTTTGGTAGATTTTCAAACGTTCTGAAAGGTTCATCCCTGTGTACTCTTTGATCTGTCAGCTTGATTTCCCTGTGAAGTTTCTTAGTGTATTTGTGTGTCTGTATTAGTGGGAGCCATTGAACACACGCTCCTGGGTGGGCATGCATGTGCAGAATGCATGTGTGTTTTTGCATGTGTATTATTTCATGACTGAAGGCCATGTGTGTAGAAGCGTGTAACAGTGACATCAAGGGCTCGCCATAGACAGGAACCCCTGGGAGTTGCATCAGCATGGCAGCTAGACATAGCACTATCTGATGTGGTTGTCATGTCTATTTTAACCTTTGAGCCTAGCCTGATTTATAGAATTAAAGATATAAAATGTCCAATATACACTAGTTAAATTTGAAAATTTACAAGCATTTTTAAATACAGATTTAAAATACATTTTTCTCTCTCTGAGTCTTTTTCTTGCTCTGGTTTACTAGTGAGGCTTCTGTGTCAGTTGTGTTTTAAACACCTGCTTTGAGAACAGAGATCAGTCGTGTGGAAAAGCCCAACAGAAGCCTTCAAGGGCTGCGGATCACAGGCAAAGTCAAATATTTGGGTATGGAACGGTGGGGAGGTGCACAGAAGAAATCTTTTCATCCCTCCTCCCCAGATGAGGATTTCTGCAGCTGTCAGAATGCATCTTAGGGTTTTGAGGAATGAGTCCCAGCAGGTGACAGGGTGAGATACACCAAAGAAGCTGATTACAATATCCCTCTGTTAGGCCAAGCGGCTCACCATTGTTGATGTAAAGGGAAATATCACTGAATTTTAAGCTTCAGCTATGATATTCCTTCTGTATATCCTACTGTAAGAATGTTTAGATTGTAACAGCAAACATTTCTCCCCTTTCTGTTAGTGCCATAGTTCTAGTTCTCTAAACTTCACTGGAAACAAACTAAAAAATAATTAGAATAAGTTGCTGGTAGGGCACCAAGTGATCCAGTTGCTTGCTCTGTATTCTTACAATACCTACATTTTTATATTGGCATCAATTTTACATTAATAACAGCAATACTAGAATTTGGTGAGCACAAATCTACTTTCAAGTGTTTCAAAATTGTGTGAAACCACAAACCTGTCACTGTAAAGTGTGCTCAAGGCTAGTGTAGGCCTTGGATTAAAACAGAGAAAGAAGACAAGAGTTTCAAAATGTCCACCTGAGGGCCTGGTAGATGACTTTTGGGGAGAATAGAAGCACTTCACTTTATTTAGCACTTTTCATTATGATACTTTAGTGCAATTGCCTTTAATGCAGACAATTTAAAAGCAGCACAGTTGGAAGATACAATAACTGAGAACTGAATATGTCTTCAATTTAAGGCAGCACAGGTGGTGGTGCCTGAAGTAGGAATCTTATTCATTGGCTAGAGTGAGAAACATTGTGAGATTGGTGCATTGGCAGCAACAATGAGGCAACCATATCATATCGTTTTGGTGACGAGAGAGCTAAACTTTACAAATGGCCATGAGCTTAAGGTAGTGACTCATATGATCTCTGTCTCATCAGGCTTACTGAGGTCCTGAGAACAGACTTGACTTGAAAAAAGCGTGGAAACACAGAGGGCTTTTGTAACCAATAAAATTACATTAGGAAGAACTTGAGAACTAATCACTGGTACCATTTCCAAATGCACAGCCAACTGAATGGGCTGCATCAGGATTTACAAGATCACTCCATCTCAGTTTTTTTTAGACCTCCCCGAACTTGACAAGACTGAGCTTTTGCCAAAAGAGCACTTTGGGGATCTTTCAGTAAGAGCTGCATAGATATGCTGGAAAAGCAACATCAGGACAGCTTGACAAAGGGTGGATGGATGCATTTTAACTCTCATTAACATAGTATATGTTAAATGTTGACAAATAGAAGGTATGAAAGAGAACTATGTGCATTGCTACACGGTGGAGGAACCTCATTTCAGCTGCTTGTGTCTGCAGCGAGGTTCAGTATGAAACCAGGTAATTGGCTGAGTTTCTTTATGTCTGTTGCCTACTGTCATCTCTCTGCTCTAGTATTTTAGAGATCTGCCACTGGGGAGTGTCAAAGAGATGAATGTGGTGGAGATGAGAAGGGGCAGCCTCCACTTTTTAGACTTTGGAGCTATCGCTGTATGTGGCTATTTATCTGCATTTCCCTGTGGGTGACAGGGAATGTGGCTGAGCTCGGCTCTGGCTGAGCTCTGTCCTTGGAAGTGGGTGAGCAGCGGACAGGCTGGGAGTCAGACAGATGCCCTCAGCTTACCACAGATCATTAATGCATGAGGAAGATGGAGATGGGCAGTATCCTGTTCCACTGGAGAAAAGGTCACAGCCAGTGGAGACTGCAGAGGAAAGACAACATGAGTTGAGAGTGCAGGAGGATGCAAAGGATAGAAGTAAGATACGTAGAAGAGAGGGAGGATAGAAAACTAGACTGTCAGAAAGAAGTGTTGATGGTATGTCTTTGCGCACACATGTGCATGGATGCATACTTGGTGCGTGTGTGTATGTGTGCATGCATGTTTTAGCATTTGACATGAGTACAGGAGATAGCAACACATCTTTGAATCAATCAACTACATTTACATGGACTGCAGGAACCAACCTATTGACTTTATTCTTAACAAAACATTTTTTTAATAAAACTGTTCTCATGGGTTGTTAATAGAACTACTCCAGTCATATTCTCATTTACATGCTATGGAACAGAGCCAAATCAATGATGGCAGATGGTCCCTCCACTCTGGTATGCAACTTAAAAAAAAAACCCTTCATTTCTGTTTTGTTGTTGTTTCGGTTTTACCTCGCAGGTATCTTCTTGCAAATTTTGCAAAAACACGACGTTTTGAGGAATTTTCTTTAAGGGTATACGTGAGAGTAGATTTTGATGGCAAAGCATCACAAAGCTGATTCCTCTGGGAAAAACCCCATGAACACCCAGAGATTTGTACCTTAAGAGTGGTCATAAATTACGAAAACAATGGAAGAGACACAGAATGGCATGTCTTACCTAGAGAGATTGTTTGGCATGCGTTGTTAAGCCAGAATACCACAAGATGCCAGATAGAGATTCATGGTTTGTTAAAGGTGTATACATGTCTAAAATAAAAAAAGTGATGTAGTTCAGTAATGCTCTCCTATAAAGTTTGGGGACTTGCAAGAGACAGATTTTTAAAAAGAAGGGTTTAAACTAATGCAGCAGAGGCCAAGATGTTCTGACTTTGCTCCAAAAACACTGAACCTACACTTCCCACAATGCAACTCAATAGCATCTTTTGTTGAAGCTCCCTGACTGTGGATTTGCAAGTACAAGTTGAGATACCTGGGTGATGTCATTTGAGTAACTTTCTCAGACTTCACAGAAGACATGCAACTGTTTTCATAGGCTGTGTAGTACTTAGCTAGCTTCCACCTCTCTCCTCCATCTCATGCTCCCTAGGAGAGTGACAGTGAAGAACCATTTTGTGATTGCAAACAGTTCCACACAATACACACAATATCCATTATTAAATTTTTCCAATTTTCCCCTTCTCATTTAATTTTGCAGAGATGAGCATTTTAAGCCGTTGGTGTGAATTTGTCTTGTGAATGTGCACATTCCATACGAGATGCTGGAATCTGCTCTGCTCAAGCGTGGCTGTGTAAATGGCTGTTGTGGCTGGGAGGTCGGCATGTTGTGGCTGGCTGTGCCTGTCTCTCCGCAGTCAGCCTCTGTGTGTCCATGGGGGGCCATAGCTTGCTTTCTGTTGCTGGACGATGGAGGTACCGGGGGGGGGGGGCAATGCACATACTTGCTCCTCATTGCCCCTCCATTATATGTGGTTGACCTATTTCAGCACTGAGCAGCAGTGGAGAGGAGAGAGCTGGGAGGGGTACAGGGCAAAATCACAGGCTGACAGAAGTCCCCTGGTGAGTGGAGCTGGGTGTGTGATTCCCTAATGCAGTCACCCCCCCACACACACTCACACACTAACTGTCCTCCATCCCACCAAGTGTTTTTTCCTCTTAACACATCCATTAACAGGTGTGAGACCTGTGCGTGCTTTTGTATGTCTTTATGTGTGTGTGCGTGCATGTATGCACATGTGAAACGTATGCGAGGGAGTTTGCGGGTTTCTCTTTGTCTATTAGGTGTTGGACAATTACTCAATATGGCAATATTGTGTATATACAGTACTGTGTATGTATATATAGTAATAGGTTTCTTGTGATACATTGGCACCAAATTCGTGATACTTTCTAAAATTGTATTGTATGGTATTGTAAAGTGAGTGACACTATAACTACCATGTGTATACAGACAACAATTTAAGGTGTTAGTAAGGTGTTACGTCACTACAAACCACCAGAACAGTTTCAGTCTTTGGAGCTCTATTGGAGGGAAGAACAAATGATCTATCAAAAGGTATTCCCTCATTCCCTCATGTTTTGATGATGGTGGTGGAGAGCTCTCGGCCCAAAATCTCCCATAGGTGTTCTGGGTTGGGAGCTGAAGGCCATAGCAAATGATTCACAACATTTTCATACTCATCAAACACTTCAGTGAGCTCTCATTTGCATTTGTTATGTGTTTTCACTCATTTATTCAGGTTTTTCCTTTGACACTTATTTGTATGTGTGAATGTGTTTGAATCTGTCTGTCTAGTCACACAGGGAACAACTTATACTTAGAAATACTGTATGAATGCACCCAAAATGCAATGACAACATATCAGGATCTGATCACTCAGGCCTCATCTGACACAGTTGGGGATGCATGAGACCACATATGAAGAACGGCTTCATCTTTGCAGTATTCACACGGCAAGACAAAGCTCCCAAACACAAAAACAAAAGTCTTTACCGGAGGCGGGTTTCCATCTTGTTTCTTGTTTCTCCCTCTCTCTGTCACTCTGATTTGTAACAGCATACATAAACATACATAAATTTCAACTTTTCCTTTTGGTTTTTGAGTGGGGGGTTTTTTGGGGGAAGGGGGAATTTTCTCCCCACAGAAGAAAATAAAAATGTGAGCACCGCAGCGGAATCTGATCATAAGTGGTCACTCAAGATATATTTGAGATGCCCTCTGGTTCGAGGTGTGAACTGCCATCTGTCTCAGCCGGATATAGAAACTGTCCGGATATATCTGATGCTCTGATACCATGTTTGAACAGGGTCACGGTGACAATATCTGTGTTTATGGGTGTGTCTTAACTGCCTTCAAATGTCAATGTTTATTATATCATAAAGAAGCAGCACAATTACTGTACAAGTGTCAGTACAGCTCTTTTCTGAACGCATGGGAGCCGAAGGCAGGGAGCGCAGTGATATAAGCGAGAAGCGGCTATTTGGCTTAGCAAGGACGCAATCGATCATCCAAGCTGGATATGGTGTAGTGCACTGTATAAGAGCCAATGTGAATATGATACCCTATCCAATGTGCAATAGCAGCTATGTTGTCATTCATTGTTCATTCTCTGCAAGCCAATATTACAAGGGAAAGGAACCTGATATGTTGATTTGCCAAATCCAGCACACATACAGTATTCTGAGGTACAGGCATGTCATTTTATTGAGGACTATCTATTCTATGAAATGAAAAAGAGATTTGCACCTAAGGGAGCACCCTAAATGAACCAAGTGCATACAAACTCCCTCCTCAAGTCCTGAGTTAGCAGGTAGAGTCGTGGTACACCCCAAAACAACAAAGCCATCACCCTATTGCAATTGTACATTACCTTACTGTAGCCAATGTGCAGCAACCAGCATGTTGCAATTCCCTTTTATGCTTACAAAGCCCTTTTCATTTTAGGCATAAGCCCATTAAGCATCCTGGTATCCTTGAATAAACATGCAGAAAAGAAACAGTAGTGGTATCGAAATAGAAGAGGATAGAACTATTGTGAGGCAGCCAAACTGCCTCACAATAGTTCTGCTAAATTCCTGTGCAGCCCTTCTTCTTTCAGTGAGCACAGCAGATATGCCATATATAGTACAATACTGCAGACTAAAGTATCCTGATACAAGGGAAATACTATTTAATGCACCTAGCCTATGTGAAAGTATGTCACAAGGATGCAAGCCCAATAAGATGTGTTTTTATAATTGTGAATGTGAGCTGAATATCAAGTGTTCTCAGGAATGCAGATTCAACATGAGGAGCTGCATTAATTATTGTTTTAATTCATGGGAAATATGTCTGCAGCTAAATCAGCTTAGCCTACTGCATGTGTGCAAGTGTAATGATTCTTGCTCTTCACTGACATGTAAGCCAGCGTCATGAAAGCATTATAATATGTTTACAGTACCAAAATCCATGAGTCCATAGAAATACCTCCAAATGATTGAAAAATTAAGATAAATGTATGTAGATCAGCTTTTATTGTAATATGATACAACAGCAGTCATGAGTAGAACCAACGGTCTGTAGGAGTACATTAAAAACCCAAACACATTTACAGTAAAAGACCATCTGATTTGATAGGGACAGCTGTCAGAGTTTGCTGAGCAGTCTGTTGAGAAACAGTCTGATCACTGATAAGCTGGTCAGGGTGCTTTTGACATTGAGGCTCATTAGAACAGTTACAGTAACACTAGCCAGCCTCATCTGTGTTTTTGCTACACTGAACTGCTACAGTATTCTCAACAGAAATGCTGTCATGTTTTTTTCAGAGCCCCATCCAATGCTCTCTACACAGTAAGTAAAGAATTAGCATGTTGTACAACAGCAAGCTTGTGTAACAGTATTAAGATTTTAACAGCATTAGAGCCATATCTAACACTTAAGCTGTTGGGCTCAAAGCAGCATAATAAATTGCTGGAAAAGGGGATAGAGTTTGTGTTTTGTGTGTATTTGTGTGTCTGCGGTGCCACGTTCATGTGTGTATATGCGTGTGTATGCATGTCATAACCCTCAGGGCCAGATATAGAGTCATGTCTATTAGATGGCTATTGCGGCTGAGGTCTTGTTTTTATTATCAGCATCATAACGGTGGTGTGTGTGTGTGTGTGCCCTTTAATATATCACCTCCTGCTCTCCCTCTACTGATCCCGGGGCTAAGATTTATGATTCTGCATTACATCTGCCTTGTCACATTAATTCATCCATCACACACAGACACATGTACACACACCCACAGTTACACCATCAAAGCCTGTATTAGGGCATACACCCATGTTTGGTGTATTACGGCATACAGTGAATCCTGATCTTCTCATTTCTTTCTTTAGTAGATGGCTGCAGGTGCCTTTATTCAGCTCAGCAGCAGGGCTGGGGACACAGGAGATGATACAGTTCTAGTGAGAGAACACTGAAAGAAAAAGGAGAACTTCTTAAAGCACTGTATGTCTATTAATGGTTTCCCATCCTGCAATTTGATTGACGAGATGGCGAGAATGCGATTCAGGAGGTTGATGAGTGTAGTATGGAGGTGTGTGTGTGTGTGTGTGTCTCTCAGGGGAAAAAGCAGGCAACCAGATTCAGTGACAGACAGGGAGAATAGACTGTGCTCTGGGGACTGTGTTTCACACATTCTGACACACTTCCAGTCTGTAGTGTCCTTCAGATAAAGTGCTGCCAGGGATTTTTTTGTGTGAGGAGGTTGGACATTTGAGTGCTTCAGGACATATATGTGTGAGGTGTGTATGTGTGAAGTGTGTGTACATGTGCGGGGGCTGGTACATACTCTTCCGCATAATTAAATTCTTGCATTGAGAACGCACTATGAAGGAATCACTGGATAATTGCGTTTTCTTGCTGTCATTTGATCTGAAAATGATCGTTCTCATCCATACATCAATGCGTTCATGTTTATGTGTGTATGTCTTCTCTAGCTTTGCCTTGGTGTATGAAAAATGGTCATTTAAACACATGGGTTTCTGCCTCTGCTTGTGTCACTGATTTGTGTATCCAGAAATAATAATCAAATCCTTGATTCTTGATTCAAAGTATCAGTATCATAATAAAATAATGGTCCATTAAATTTAAAAGTCCTGCATTCAAAATGTTGATTAAAAGTGAATGTATTGCCATGAAACTCATAATGAAAAATGTTACATGTTGCATTTGGTCATGACTGGAAAAAAAATTAAACCATCTACATGTTTTCTCAGTTGTTAGCAGTATAGTACAGTACAAGATCAATGCAACTCAAAGCAGCTGAGTTTCGAAAGGCAAAGTTGCACACCAAGCATGTTATATTCAAAGTTCAGACGAAAGGTTGGTAGGTGATCATTGCTTTAAAGGATAGGTTCACATTTTTTATATTAATACAACACAGAAACACGCTAAATTACCAATTTCAATACACAGAGGCAAGGCTAGAGGAGACAAGAACCTAAATATGTCAAAAAATGTGAACCTATCCTTTAATTTTTGAGATGTATTTTAACTGCATGGCAAATTCTTGAGCAATGGTATGTTTTACAACCTACTTAGTAACTACAGCCATTAGAGTAATGTAATACTTTACATACTGAAAGCACTTTAAACTCTTCTGCAGCCTTGTGTAAGTAAGGCTGATGAGCAGATTGTCTTTTCAGGGTTGTAATTCGACACAGAAAATGAATTAGTTATCGTTAATGTTCTTTGATATTTAGCCCTTCTCCAGTTTTAAGTGCTTGCAGTGGTGGTGAATGGCATGATGACTGGTGAGAGATTTTTCCCGCTGTCTTTTTGAACCTATTTCTGTGTCTCTTTCAGTGTTGGTTCAAACCAGACACTGTAGTATAAAACACTTTTCAATACAGCTCTCACGCTAGACACAGGTGTGCTGGTAGACCATTTTGAGTTTTTGTTTCACCATATAATGCTTCCTCCTGTCGTCTTGGTACCATTTTTCTCCCAGAAGATGGGATTTTGATGTAGATGTGAGATGTTAAATTTGAGGGAACCTTTCTCAGGCAGTGTCTCTTTTGGGACTTCTGTTACAGTATGATGTCAAGTTTAAATTTTTTTTAAAATATCCTGTCAAAAATGAATGCAACAGTTTATAATTATTATACAGACACTTCTTTACATTCATATTTAGTTTAGATTTTTTTCTAGAATTTATTCTGTTGGCATATTAGTTTTTTGATGAGATGATATCATGTTCCTATTGTCATCTTTCTGTTTGTATGTTTTGCATTCTGATCCTTTGGCCTCTCACTGGTGGCAGAATGGGGTGACCGCTGCTCTGGGCCAATTAGCCAAAGTAGAGGCATCGCATCAAGTTATTGGGCACAGTATGGGGTCAGAGAGTGCGACACATCTCCTCTGACAAGAACCGCTCCACTCCACAGCCCACCGGTCGGTATGGGGTAAGGTGATGGCCCTGTCTGGCTTTGGGCACCCAGGGGTGTGACATGTGACAAGTGAATGGGCATGCCAGTTTGTGCTAAAAGGACCAGTCATTATGACTGCAAGTGAAGTCAAGCAAGAGGCTTTTGTATGCAATAGCTGCTTTAAAACTGTATTAAAGTGTTTGTGCATCAGTTGGCAGACAGTGGGTGGGCGGGGAGGCACAGGAGCATGACACATATTCATATTGACACCTGTCATTGAGGCCTTGAAGCATAAAGACAGCAAACACAAAACCTGCATGAAGTTAATTGGGGTTTTCTATTGGGACTGTATGTGTTTGAAGCCCTGTTCTACTTCTTTGGAAGGTGTTAGGTTGGACCCCCCCGCTCCTCCCTTACACCCCTTTCCCCCTCTTGTCTCTCCCCCGGACTCTACTTAGAGAGCGATGTCTGTGCCGTACCGCGCCGCACCGTAAATTAGTCCCGGGTGGTGACATGGTGCTTGCTGGGTAATTTGGACAATGGGGCGTTTGACAGCTCACCCATCACAGCTACAGCGCCCCAGGGAGCCACTACTCCTCCTGAGCTTTTCTCTCTCTCATTGCGCTCTCCTCTCCTCCCTCGGTGCTGATGGAGTGACTCTCTAAGTAGCAGCATCATTCTCCAATCAACCACCAAAATGGCTTTTCATCCAGGAGGGAGCAAATGGGGGGAGGCCAGGGGAGGGGAGAGGGTGGGAATATACAGTGCAGAGAGGATGTTGAAAAACCATAACTGCTGGAGAGTGAGCAGAAAAACATTTAGAAAAACGGCAGAAAAACAGAGATTGTGAGATTGTGATAAATGTGAATATGAGTGATAAAACAACGAGATCCGAAAAGAAGATGAGAATAAATAGATAAAAGATTTTACTTGGTAATGCATTAAAAAGCATTCAATTAATAGCCACTTTAAGGATATACAACTAATCAGTGTACACACAAACACATTGTCAGTATAAAAGACTAAATTAAAAGGAACAGCTAAATAATTTGTAATTGCCAGTGATTATTACTTGTTTGTGACCTTTGCTTGTCTTCACACATATATTTTAAAATGTCTTGCTCTTGTACATTTTATCCACTTGATAGTGTTGACTGTGGTGCTATTTGTGCATTTTACAAAGATCACTCAGTCATGGATTGAAGAAGACATTTGAATTTTAAAAAATCTATATACAAAATTAGAAAAAGATTTTTACTTAGATGGAATTTGGCACATTTTCTGTAGCTCATTTCCATTTTTCTCTTCTATTTCTAATAACCCGAAGAAATGTCTCACCAGTATTTGTTTGCAAGAGGACCTTTATTACTGGGGCGAACAGTGCATTCTTGCAGCACAGAACACAGCAACATTTAGATATTTGGTGACATAAAATCTGTATGAAAATCAATTTAAACTGATATTTTTTTATCATTTTGATGTATTTGGGGGTATGAACATTGGTAAAAAAAGAAAAAGAAAATGATGATGATGTCTTAATTATCATGATGCTTTGACCTTGCCTTTCTTGGCGCTGTGATGTGACTGGACAGAGAGCGGCCAAGGCCTAGCATGACCCTGGCAACCACCAGCTGCCTCCTGCCAGAGTGCAGCCAAAGAGGACCAAGTGAAGGTCAGGGATAAGGAACAGAGAGAACATGTAAACACCCCCAATGAGAAAGACATGACTGGCTGTACAAAGACAGGAAGAGAGGAATGGTACTGTGCTCTGAAATCGATTACACAATTTAATGACTGGTTTTACTGTATGTTATTTTTATATGAGATCCTCTTCTTTTCTGTCCACTTAACCTACGGTCACCGTGGGAGAGGGATGAAAGGGGGGAGGGAAAACGCAGGGTACTGTTTATCACATGAATGTCCATTTCTTAGTGGATAGATTTGAAATGCTTATCTCCAGGACCACTCTTTAGTACTACAACTGCTTTCTTCTCAACTGTGTGTTTGCGCTTTACCGCAGTGGGCAAGATCAATTTCTGCAGATTCATTTTTTCAATTACATCACATACTCTGGTAAAGATAAGAGGGCCGTTCTATAATGCCCTGACTGAATTATTAATTTGGTTTATTTGGCGGCTTTAGTCTGCATGGGCTCTCTCCAGGTCATTGTGATTCTGGCCTGTAATGGAATGACTATGAGCTGTGAACTGATTGGGAGGTTAATGTTAACTTTTAACTTTAGAGGTTGTCTGCTTGTTTTTCTTGACTTCTCCTCCCCTGCTAGGCTGTATGATGGCAGAGATTCTCTAGAGATGAAACATGAGTGTGCTTAGCACACCCCAGCAGAGAGGCTCAGATAGGACAGAGTGAGGGAGGGGTCACTGGCCCCTAACAGTAATCAATAAATACCTGCTGCAGCCAAGCGTTAGATGGTGTCCTGCGGACAATGTGTGTAGACACATTAGTGTATATAAAGCACTTGGCTGGAAAGAGACATTAGAGTGGAAGGAAGCCTGCGCTCACGTTGCCTGTTTCTCATGGAGCTTCTAAAGGATTTTGCTTTTAAAACAACTGCCACACATATTGATTTAAACCACTGGGATGTATGGGTCCAATACTAACAAGTATTGACTAAAGGAAGTCGTTACCATTGATTAATGTTCACTCAATATAATGGGTAGGTGTGCTCAAAGCACATTTATAGGTGGATATGATTGGCAGTCTATTTATCCTGCTTCAATTGACATGACAGCTGAGTGGTTTATTATTCTGCTTGACCACTCAGCTGCAAACCACCTCTTGTCCTTCCCCATTGTGGCATAGCAAAACGTTGCCTAGTAAAACTCCTTGTCGTCTACCTATCTAGACAACCACTTACCAATTTTATTCTCTATCTGCAGTGCGAATGTATATATGGATGATAAAAAGGATGAGTGGAAAGAAAAGCGAAAGGGAGAAGGCAAGAGGGAAAGAGAAGAGGACAAATAGGAATAAAACAGGAATGAAGAGGGAGAAGATTTATGCCAGTGTTCATCCTTGTTCAGCTTGACTCGCCTCTGATTGAAGGGAAACATTGGCCCCACTGATACAGTGCTTTCCTTGGGACAATAAATCTGCACGAGTACAGATAGAATAGAGAGCGTTTATCTTGCACAGTGGTGTCAGAGCCCAGCATTCAAAAGCTGTTATCACAGACACTCACAATATGTTATAAGAAATACAGTCTTACAAAAATTCAGCATATGCGTACAGTACAGGAAGATCCACTATAGTGCTGTATATTATACAGCATACACAGAGTGCATAATGTTTCATCTGTTAACAGTGCATTTTTATATGTGTATTAATATCACATCTAACTGTCTCTATTTGTCTCTATATCTATTAACTTCTAATTATTGCTTTGCCACTATTAAGATATGAAAGCTTTAAACTCTTGGTTTTTGCAGTATAAAAAATAATGCACCTTTGCTGGATTTATTAATGTAGATTTTAGCCATATACCTGTATATACACCATCATAAATAACCCCACCATAGGTGGGATAAAGAAACAGTTAGAAAGGAGTTTATAAGGAGTTCTTATACATTTAAAATTGTTTCTTATCAGCACTGTAAACTATTATACAAGTGATTTTGTCATGTAAGCATTTGAAGTGTAGGTAATTTAAAAGGAAATTAAAATTTTAAAGTGCTAAAATTGATGGTCTGTTTTTTTTGCAGCCAGGTCCTGTTTTCAGTAGTATCGTCAGGCAACTAAGTGCTGATAGATTAAATGTATTTTGTTATGAAAGATTTTTATGTAAAATATGTAAATAGGTTTTGCAAAACATTCACTGACAACATATTTCATTTGTTTTTCCTATTATATATTTTATATGTATATATATATATATTAACTCTTGCAATAGAATACTCGCTTAGAGCACCTAGACCATGATTAACCTTTGTGGCTATGAGAGAGGGTTGCTCATAGATTGCTCATCCTTGCAGACGTCTCTACTACACCGTCAGTGCTCTAACACCAATGTCAGTAAAACAACCTTAAAGTATCCCTTCAATATTTCTGACATGTGAAAAGTTGCAGAAATAGCTTCATAAGCTAGATGTAATGCTCCATGTTTGGACAGATTTGAAGGATGTCTCCCCCTGTGATTTGGGTGTTGGATGTTGATGTTGGATCTCCAGTGTAACAACAAAGATGGACTCACATTGTTGATGACTCAGTACATAATAATCATGTGTGTGCTCTGCGTTGACATGCTATTTTTGCTCACTTTAGAGAAATCGACAGAAATCTTTCTAGGTCTTAAGTTGGCAAATTTCCAGAGCATCTTTCATGGAAAATCGACTTTGGCTTCTGTTTACACATGACGTCAACATGTAAAATTACCAGATCATTTATGGTCTGAAGTGCATTTGTGAAAAGGCGATAGAGGAGCAGCTGAAGCCCAGGACGAAGTCATCGCAGCCTGAACACTGACTCAATGTCTAACGTGTTGTGGATGTCCTGTCATTAGTTTTCACTGTTCTCAGCACAATAGACCTAATTAATGCGACTAAGATATTGATGGTGGTGATGATGCTTCAGGAGGTATTACTGTGGCTCATTTTAAAGTATACTTGAACTGCATTTGCTGGATTATTCTTTATATAGCCACCCAGTACTCCTTTCTAATGGAAACTATTGATGTGTCTAAGCATTGTGTCCAAGATTCAGTGAGATGAACGTTAAAGAAAAATAATGTCAATGAGAAGAAATGAGGACAGGTCATTTGGGTCTTGGCAAGCTGTTTACCACACACTGAATAGACCAACTGCTATGAGGTGCACATTCTAACCCCATACATTTGATGTGAATTTCTGTTTGTTTGTGCCTGGTGTGGGTGTTGCGCACTTCTCTATGTAACAGTATATGTATTTATGTAACACAGATACTCTTTTTTTAGCTCAAGATGTGCCTCTTTGTGCACATTTCTTTTAGAACTTGGTTTATATGTCTTATCTCTGAGGCTGTGCTTTAATATGTAGCTGTGCCAGTGTTATGGTTTGACTTTGATCTGCAAAATGTAATCATTTCTTAATATTGCTCCACTCCCACAACTATTGGAGTCAACTCAAGCCAGAGAGGGGCTGACTGCCAAGACCCTCTCATACCTCTCTTCACTCCCACTTGCTAAGCGTGGAATGATTTGATTAATACTTCACCTTCTTCAAATAGCTTTTTTTAGACCATTTTGCCCTCTACCTGATGAATTCATTGACAATGCAAGAAAGCAAATTTCATTCATTCATTAACTTTATTTTGAGGGCAATATGCAGCTCATTTATCTTCAAAACGTTTTGTAGTTGGGATGTGGAACTGATATAAAATCCACCTAATATTCAATCTGAGTTTTAAAATATTCACTAATAAGACTTACAATATGAATTAGGAAAACTCACCCAATTACAGAGCAAAATACAATTTGAATAAAAGTGCTGCGAGGACATATTTCATTAAATTTTAAACACTCAATATGGAGGCAATTTAGAAATGTTCTGATTAAAATCAAGCCACAGCATTATGTATATACTGTATATCAAACAGTGGAGGCATTCTGTATTAATGTTCCTCTTAAAGGGATATAACTCAAAAAAAGAGAGGGAAAAGTATTTCATAATGCATATTTGATCTGTAGAAGTATGGTAATATGTTCTGTGCACTTGTTGAGTATTAGGTTTGTGATTATACACGCCGTAGCTGTGTGTATCCACAAAGATTGCATCATCTTGAACATGGTGATGCCAAAACCTCTGTCTTCTCATTACATATAAATGGAGGCAGTGGGAGAGGGAGCCAGAAAAAAAGTAATGTTTCTCTTTGAGCTTCTTGTTGCTCTCGGTATTCTGTTCACCAGGGAGGGAGGAGGGAGGTGCTGGGATGCTGGGTGTTGGGTTTTGGGGGGGAGCAGCATGATTGGTAAGAGTCAGAGTCTTTCATTTAGTCACGTGGCATCTTTTTTCAATTCTGGGCTGTTTTTTCACTGGAGGGCTAGTTCCATTCACTTGAATTTATTATTTCTCGCACTGAGGAAGTTGATGAATTTAAATATCTGTGAGCGAGTTTGTGTGTGTGTGTGCCTCTGTGCGCATAAACGCTTGCGCGGGTGTATGTGTGTGAGCATATGAGGTGAGCGTCTCTCTGTGTGTAAGGGAGCGACGCTTTCATGGCTGTTTCAGATCTCTCTACCTCACAGTTCGACAGAGCCAGGGAGCCAGGGGGGAGAGAGAGATGGAGAGATAATGGGAATGGAGGGTGAAAGAAGGCTAACACAATCTTTAATGAGTTTCCTTGGCTCTCTTTGCCTGTTTCTGGGTCAGGGTCCCCTGGCTGAGGATGTGGGTGGACTGAGGACTATGGAGCAGAAAAGAACAGACTAAGCCAAGGTCTGCTGAAATAGACTTCTACATTAAAGAGTCATCATCACCTACATAAAGACATAAAGGATGAAAAGCTCAACCATGTTTCAAAGTGTCTTCTTGTTTGGACAGCAATAGAATGAAAGTTGATCAAAACAGCTAATGATCTTGTTCCAGCCCTTCAGTGCACCCCCACAGACACACACCATGTAAGGAGGTCAGAGGTCACTTGAGGCTTTATTGCCTCAACTCAATTATCAGCAGATTAGAAGCCAAGTTGGAACTTTTTTTTTTTTTGATGAAAAGTAGTCACACACTCATATCATACACACATACACAAACACTTTCATAACAGTACACAGACAAAGCTCTCCTCCCCCGCTATGAGGATGGCTTTGGTCATTTTCTGATTGACTGCCCCTGCCCTTTCATTTCCTAGCAATCAACTTCAATCTGTGGCAGGTATGGAGAGAGTGATAACATTAAAGAGACATAGTGGGGAGATACCTGCTCAGCTGAGACATTATTTAGTGCTCCCAAAGCATCCAGGAGGCAACCTCTGTCAGACAACAAGGCTCCAGCATGTCCACACAGGACAGGGAGGCGGGTAGATAGAAGGACATGGAAGAATTACTGATGGACAGATAAACTCTTTTGTTATCTGAACAGTCTGCCTTCCTGTTTCTGTCCTCCTGTGATATGTTTCTGACTGTCTGCCCAACTCCATTTCGATGTCTCAATCTATGTCTGTCTGGCTGAGTTACTTTCACCCTGTCTCTCTCTGCTCTCCCTATCCCTCTCTCTCACCTTCTGTTTCCCACTGTATCTCTGTCTCTATTACTCTGCCTCCTTTCTTTCACACTTGTGAATAATTGATGTCTACCGGTTCGATGGTAAGAATAGAACAGTTCTGGAGGTGACAAATGGGGTGGCGAATAGGCTTCATCCTCCTCTCTTCAAAGACTTAGAAAGTTAGCCGTGCTCACTCGTGGGTGTGTATGCCCATATATTTGTGCGCTTGAAATGTTTTGTGGCACTGTGAGCATGTGTTCATGTTTGTGTGTGAGCGAGTAGATGCACATGCACATGCAGTTGTGTGTATGTGATTTAAGACATGGAGATGAAAGGGAGTTGTAATTACAGGGAAGCGTATCTGTCTACTGCAGAAGTATCCGAGGAATGGCACAAACTGGGCCAAAAGCCTGAGGTCATTAGATCTGCTGCATGTGTGTGTGCATGCATGCATGTGTCTGTAAGCTAGTGTGTGTGTGTGTGAGACAGAGACAAAAGCAAAGAGAAAGAGAGAGAGAGCAAGAGAGAAAATGGGAGACAGAGAGAGAGATCAGCTTATAACTTCAGTTCCTCAGAGTCAACCTCTGAACTGTGCTTCTCATTATTGGCTCTGCCTCTCTCTCGTTTCTGAGCAGTAGCTGGTTGTGGTTAGACCAAGCAAGGCCCTGTTTCTGTAAATCCATGCAGCCTTATTGCCTGAGAGGAATCCCAGAATTCCCTACAGTCTAAAATACACTTGTGTAAACATTCCAAAATATCAAATGATAGGGATTTCACTGTGTGCTGTGCGAATGGATAATCCCATGCAAAGACTGTGGTTATAATACACTGTCCCACTGTCTCTTGTCTGCATTCCTTTCTCTCCCAACCCATCCTTTCTCTGTCTTTCTGCCTCTGTTCTCAACTTCTCCCTCCGTTCATCTTTCATTTAATCTCTTCCTCTGTCCCTTCTTCCCTCCATCTTGTTGCTATCTCTCTCTTCACAGTGGAGGATGACTTCATTGGTCTTGGCGATCTGCCGGAAACCTTCCCTTCAGACCCCCCCGAGCCGCTGCCTGTGTTTTTAATGGAACCAGAGGAGGCCTACATAGTCAAGAACAAGCCGGTCAACCTGTACTGCAAGGCCACTCCGGCCACCCAGATCTACTTCAAGTGCAACAGCGAGTGGGTTCACCAGAAGGAGCACACTGTGGAGGAGCGGGTTGATGAGAACTCTGGTCAGTAAATGTATCAGCTACATACACAATCGAGTGTGCATCTAAATAAACCCTGTCTCCTAAAAATTAGATTCATAAATAACAAATTTGCATTTGAAAATGTGTTTTAGGAGACATTTTGCTGCACAGATGTTCTTTTATCAATATAGCAAGGAAACATTCGTCTTGAACAAACCTGGAAACTGTTCATTGCCACTGCAAAATATTTGTATTGAATGTATTTTATTTGTGTTCCCTACAATATCCACTCCTGGTAACTAAAACATAGTTAATGTTTTTATGGTTAGAAACTCAAAACAGTTGGTTAAGCAGTTGGTGATCTTAGCGAAAGATCCATTATATTGGTTAAATATTGAAAAAGTCAATGTTAACTTGAAGCATGACACAAGATGCATTAACTTTTTTTAATTTAACCAAAACCAAGATCATTCCCAAGCCAGGTGCTTGAGTAGCCTAAACCTAACAACACATTAGATGTTGGGTGCAAAGTCTTGTGCTTTATATGCCCAAACATTCCCCCCTATGACTTCTGTGCAGTATAAGAAGATCATACCTCCTCCTGGACAATCTTAATTCAGGTAGAAAATTAGTAGCATAATCATATTTTGAAGGAAAAACATACATACACACATGCTCACAAAACTGTGTGTACAAACATACACACAATGTTTGTATGCGTATCAATCTTACAGGTCAGTTTATTTGATCAACTAGTGGCATCACCTTATGTGCAGAAAAGTCTCAATGAACACATCTTTCCTTTTTTTTGGCATACTAGCTCCTCCACTTGTGTGGTGTATGTGGCTTTGGGTGTGAAGGTGTGTGTTTATGTACATGTTTGTAAGCATCTAGAGGAAGTAAAGGTAGTGAAGCTCCAGCAGTGTTGTTTTTGACAGAATTCAGCCCCTAAAGGCACCAGAGCCATTACACACAATAGCCCAGCACTGATTGGCTGCATTCAGCTGCTGTATTGGAAATTGAGTTCTTTCTGTCGCCCACAGGTACCAATCACATCGCATTTACCCTTTTCATCCCACTGTTTTGCCACACACATGTCTGCATGTTCACACACAGACACACTGACAGCTGTGCCTTCACTTAAACGTGAATGTTTAGGCACATAAGCACACACTACGTACACTTCAAGGATTGGCAAGCATTCTCTTGCATTTTGGATCTGAGGTATTTAATGCCTCTCAAGGAAAAACACAGTATTGTTGCAGCACAGGAACAAGATACAAAAGCAGATACGCCGATACAAAAAGAGTGTTGCAGCCAGCACAAATATAAAAGCAGTACTGAAAAAACAACCCGAATCCCAACCTGAAATCCTTTCATTTTGACCTAGTGTACTTTAGGAAGAATACACAGATCTGAGGATGTGTTTCATGGTTATGATTATGACAAAGAAGAGGTTGAAGGTAGCAGTGGCTCTTAGCTTTTGTGTCACAAGGTTTTCTGCTAAAAGCATCAACATGGAAAACAACCCACACATCATACACGTAGCCACTCTACACTGCCATATCCAGAGGCTATTCACTGCACAGATATTCATTCATTTATGCTCTTGCACCCCCACCCCCACCCCACACACAACACACAACACACAACACCACTAGAGCCCAGTGGATGTGTGTAGCCTCTCTCAACCCACTCCATTGCTCTCTGATTTCCCCAGATTGACAGAAAAGGAGCACAGATAGAAACTGGCCAGCCTGGTCAATACCACTGATAGTGTAGCCTGAAGAAATTGGATCTCTCCCTCTCTCCCCACCCTTGTGTTACTCGTTTTCTCTTGCCCTGCCTCTATGTCTCACTTTCATGTTGGCGAGAACTTATGATTTTATGAGATTAAGAGAGTGCAAGAGATTGAGAGAGAGTCGGGACAGAAACTGCAAATGCTGGTGTTGATTTAAGATACAGGCTGCATCCATTGCATCTTTTATCCAGATGTTTGACACACACGTATAACAACTTAGGTGCTGTCCACTTCATATGCATACACAGGAACAACATGGTAGAGCTGTTGGTTTGAACAGTTCTTGCTGTGTCCACTGCATACTGACATAAACACATAAATACTGACTTGAAGGGAGTGAATACTTATCCAACAAGTATTTTGTATTTGATATTTGTAATTAATTTAGATTGCTTTGTAGAGATCTGTTTTCACATTAAAGGGTATTTTTCTGTTGATCAGTGCCAGAAAAGCCACACTGAATCTACTTTGATTCAATGTTGTAACACATTAAAACATGGAAACTTTCCAAGGGGGTGAATACTATTTATAGGTACTTTTATGACGCAAATAACAATCATCTTTAAGATGTTTGCATCATAAAAACAACTACCTGTTAAAAGCACAATTTGTGCGCCATCAGTAGTTGCCATGTAATCAGAAATAGGGGACTTGATTCACTGATGGCCTTTCCCTGCACAGTGTTCTTCACAGCATGACTCACCTGCAGCTCTCCACTGTGGCTTTTCAAGAGACCTCACGCAGGTATATGTTCTGTCCAAAGGCTTTCTAATCCAATGGATGTGACACACAATGGGCCACAAGTGGAGCACATGTGGCACACAAGCACTTGACACAAAGACCCCACAAAAGTACATACAGTACATAAAACTGATTACCATCTCAAGTGGTGCAATTGGACATTATTTTTTTCTAAGGAGCAGGTGATTGATTACATGTAGAAAATAATAACCATTTGATTGCATGTGATTATGCTAAGAGCAGAAACCAGTTAACATAATAAACCAGCAGAGAACATATGTGCTTGTCCAGAAACAGACAACAAAAAGAAAGAAAGAAAAAACAAGTTATTTTTACACATTTGGCGGAATAGACAGTCATGGTCATTGCACCTGTGTAAAAGAGTTTTTTTTTCCAGCTGTAATTAAGTTCAGCTGGAGAGCAGTAGGGAGTAAGGCGAGTTTTATTCGTATGAACATGTGACCGTGAACCACTCTGATGTGAAACTCAACTTTTGCATGAAATAATGGGGACACACATGAAAAGAAGCCATAGATTCAGATCACATGTACAAAATGTTACTTAGCAGGAGGCAAGAATGGAAAAGTGGTGTGAAGGAACAAAGTGCGAGGGCAATTTTTACAAATGGCCTTCTCCACAGTGATTTAGCTGTAGATACTCATCCTTCTATCACCTGAACACTGTAGCATTTACCTTCCAGTGTTCAGGGCAAGTTGTGGTCTGCTGTGAGAAAAACTACCATTGATCTGAGAAAATGAGCAGCAAATTAATTATAAGTAGACATAGCTAGAGTAATATACACTGGAGACAGCTTGTCACTCTCTCTGAGATATGAGTAAGAAGATCTAACGGGAGTGCTCTTCTTCTGGCCAGATAATCAGAGCACTTACCCTCCTCCTTCAGTTATCTTTCAATGACCAATGCCTCCTCATCTGCCTGACTGGTATGATCAATAATGTTAGCCAGTGCTAATACTTAGGAGCTAGGCTAGCTTACTTTAATGACCACATTAATAATGAATCATCTCCAATGAGGCGCCCTACTTCAGGCAGCTATTAATGGGACCTATTGTAGAATCATTTCTAACACTAATGGCCACATTGACGGGTGTGAAGTAGCCCCCCATCGCTGGCCCTGACATGTGTCACACTTGCTTAGCTCCACTTGATTGCAAATTGAGTGGAGGTCTATGTCTGTTTTGTTGTTATCACTGTAATGCTATACACTGTGCTAAGAGCTGCTAGCTGAGCAAACACATGAAGTCACTGGATGAGGTCAGCAGGCTCAGTTCAGTGCCCTGCTCTTCTGCTAGAGTGATCCTTCTGATGTGTTTCAAGTGCAACACGTCAGGAAAAGTTTAATCCTCCTTTAGTAATAGCTATGAAGTCATGAATGACTGTAGACTTATAGCTAGTCATCATCGTCACTTCAGACTATCTTATGGTGCAGAGGGCTTATTCTAACAACATCAGACAGACAAGTCACCACTGTAAAACCTTCTTCAGAAACAGTCTAAAGCGCAGACAGAAAATATTAACTGATTCTGGCGCGTGTTTTACACCCTCAGAGAATTCATATCTACTTATTTTTTCCACTATTGATTTTTCCTCTGCTACTCTGTGATGTCCACACATTCATCACATCCATCCTTGACATTCTCAAACTAACAATACACATCCTCTCAGACAAACACATTGGCATACAGTACAGACACACACCCTTGGACTCACTCAAGCATGTGGACATACACATACACGCAGAAGCAAATGCGCACACAACAGACATGGCTGTTCGTTTGCCTGTCAGCACACTGCGTAAATTTTACATGAGAGCTAAGCTGGTGTGTGGGATGTCACTGTGCTTGCTGTGTGTGCTAGAACAAGGAGGCTGTGTGAATGCACTGAACCTGCAGTAAAATGGCATGTTCATTTTTTTAACCACCCGGTCTCTTTGCATTTTTCATTCAACCAGAAACTCACATACTGTATAAACCTACTCAAACGGCAGAGTAATTCATGAACCTTTGTACAAATTGTCGTCATCTGGAAGATGTGTCTAAAGGCAATGGTTATTAACATACACATAAGCAGAGTGAGACAAATATAAAAATGACTACTAAGAGACGTCAGTTGCATGTGGACAGAAATTGCTATATCAGTAATTATTCATTAAGTGTTCTATTCTATTGTAGCAATATCTATAATAGCAGGTATGTAAATTTCCCTGTCTCTTCCCTGTCACAATGTCTGTGTCGCAATAATATACATGATAGAGAAGACTGGATGCATGCAAACTAAAGTGAATGAAATGTTTGGCAAATTAAAGGAACATAGCAATGATCATTTGGTCCTTTTCTAACATCATAGTAGAAAGTATCCAAAATTGCTCAACAGATAATAGCCAGAATTTTAATGATAAATCGAATACAGTTTGAGCGAGCTTACACAAGAGCTACACTGATTTTCTTTTCTCTTTCAATTCCTGGCAAAGGTTCACAGTGGGTCTCAAGTTGGTCTTTTTTATCTCTAGTTCAGTAGGTAGTGAATCACTTTTATAATGGATTAGATTTCAGGCAAAGATTAGGTTGCTGATTGAATGAACATCGGTGCACCGATGAGTCAATGATCTGTGACACAATTTTAAGGCAGATCATGATAATTATGTCACATCAACAACACAAGGTATGTCTTAGGTAAGCTCAGTTAAAAATCAATAAATAACACAAAGGGTAACTTGTTAAATATACAGTATGTGGCTCTAACAATAGTGTAATTTGCATACCAGGGGGCCAGAAGCATAGTTATATTGTCATCATAAAAAACACAGTGGCAGCTAATAAAAACAATAACGAGGAAGTTTGATTAAAGTAAGTTTAACACTAACAAAATTCTGTATTACTGTAGCTGTGTTGGCCCTAATATGGCACGGTAAAAATGTGCTCTAACTCTTGCGAATCTTGTTTCTGATGTTGTGAGTAATGTTATCAAAATATTTCACCATGTCAACCTTTGACAACATGTTAGCTAGCTAGTGATTAGCCCTAACACAAGAAGCTTTATGATCTTGGCTCGTTGTCACTTTTGTGGTATCCATAGTTGTCTAAAAAACTTCCCTCTTCTCCCAATTGTTTTCCGATATCAAAAACTAGTGGAAGGAGATACCATGCTTAAATAAAGGCAAGTTGAATAGTTGGCCGGCTAATTATTAATACCTAAGAGTAGCTAAAGTTAGCCCACTAACTAAAACATTACACCCACCTTTGGACAAGCTCCAGTTTAGTACTACAGTAGTACTTAGTACTTGGCCTTTTGACAACATGGCCACATCATTAATTCCACAGCTGTCCCCTGTTTGAATTGGCATGCACTCTGTGCCGCCCCTTTAATTTGTGTCTCGTCAAGAGACACCAGCCTCACCATTCTTTCTGAATTACCAGGCAATGGTGTGCATAAATGAAAGACTGTCGGGGATGTTGGAGAGATCTATATATAAAAACATTTTTATAAACTTTAGCCATTAGAATTAATGGAGTAGGGAATGTTTCCTAGGTGCACAAAAGGCCCTTTAGTAGCAACTCTGCATAATTTGAATTTCTCAGTCCACTTTCACATTATTGCTGACCAGGTACATGAGCATGACAGTTCCTGGAAAATGACATCAACTTAACTTTTTTCCAGTGGGTTGCACAATCCCCATATTTAAACCTAATAGAGCAGAACTTTGGGGATGCGGTGGCATGAGATATCCACAGCATGAATGTTCTTTTGAAAAATCTGCAGAACTGTTGAATCGATGTGTCCTGTATAGTGTTTTCAACATGAATCCATGCCCATTGAAATTCAGGTTGTTCTGGAGTCCAGCAGCCTCCACCTGGAACTAGGGACTGTCTTAACACTTACAGAATAATTATCTTCTTTTAGTATCAATGCTGCTCACGTTGGGTTCAGATACTCAAGTGTTAATTGTCTCTGAAAAATGCAATCTGTCTTCATGCTACCAAGCTTCATGATACCACCATTGTCCTCACAAATATCCCATTCAATCAAAAAAGGATGATGGATTGGGCATGATATTGCATGGCAAGAATCTGCAGCTTCAATGAATGCTCTTGCACCACAGAATCCAAACATATATGTATGCACTCAGTTGGGATGCTCTCACGTATACAGACATACACACACTGTAGGAACAGCATAATCTGCTCTAGAGGGGCAGCTGTGGGTAGAGGCATTTGTTTTGGGGATGATTTGTTTGTTTGGGTCCTGGCACCCAGATGAGCAGTAATCAGAGGAGTTAGCAAACAGGATTGTGTTAGTCATGACGCAGAGAATCCTCCCCCACAGGGCTCAGACCCAAACAGCTCAACGCTTTGGCTCTAGAATCGGTGCCAGACTGACACACACATACACAGTCACAAATATCCATTGTCAAAGCATGTGATGTGACAGATGTAAATTGTACTGATTTGTTTGATGGGATCTAGCACTGACATTAGCATTGATCTCTCCCAGGTGAGAGAATACAACATTTTGATGTGTATTGTATGAAGGTAGTGTATATAATATCACCTGATTCATTTTGGTCTGTTTTAGTTCCTCATTTTCACTTGTTCTCTGTGATGATATGTACTAATACTTCCTGTCATTCTCCTTTACTTTCTCCCCTTCCTCATTTCCTTTCCCTTTAATTTTTCCTCTTTTCCATATCTCTTATTCCTATCCTTGTGCTTTATCCTTCCATGCTTTCTCTGTATGTCTCCCTCCCTTTCAATCACTTCTGTCTTTCCTCACAGGCCTGGTAGTGAGAGAGGCAAGCATAGAGATCACTCGGCAGCAGGTGGAGGAGCTGTTTGGGCCGGAGGACTTCTGGTGTCAGTGTGTGGCCTGGAGCTCCGCAGGGACCACCAAGAGCCGCAAAGCCCATGTCCGCATCGCCTGTGAGTATTCTCATCCCACTCCTCATCCCATTACTCAGTCATTATCTTCTCTCTCATCTTTGTATTCCTCTCCAAACAAAATCTCTTGGCTGCCAAGAAATGCATCTCACAGACCGATTTGTGTATTGTGACAGATTTATAGATTCTGGAGATAGAAGCAGTGAAAAAAGGTTTTACTAACATGGGACAAGTGTCCCTTTGAACTTGAGTTGGTAAAAAGCCTGCAGAATCTGAATCAGATTCCTTGTGTACAGTATAAACCTGGAGAAACAGCACAGAGGAAGGGAGAGAGCAAGAGCAGTGTATACACAGTAGAGAGGCTACGGCACATGTTTATGCCAGTGTTCCCTCTTTTTCCTGTAGGTGGTCCTCATTTGTTCTCTGCCTGTGTGTTTTTCCTCCTACTGAAAAGCACAACACAATTGTTTCCAAGTAATGAGAAACATTCTGTTGCCTCAAAGTTTGGGCTGATTTTTAACTGTTCCCCAAAGGATCTGCCAATCAAAATCTGAAAATAATGAAACCCCAGAGGACACGGCGAGGAAAGCAGAGTTGTAAGAGTATAGTATATGCTTCTGCAACACAACACATATTACATAACACAACTGCTTACTAATTGTTGTCAGAATTCCACCTGAAGGGGCTTCTTTTATCGTATCAGCTAGATCATCGCACTTTCAACTCCTGTCAAAGTCATTTCAAGGCATTGTGACTGACATGTCCCGCCCAGCTTTTGTTTCTGTTTTGACTACTAAAAAATGTAACACCCACTTGCAGCGTGTGTTGTAGTCTGCATCAAATATATTGTTATCATTGATGGATAGGGCTGGATAGGGTTATCACTTAAGCTTAATGCTTGGCTGGCAACTCAGTGCCACTGTCAGAATGAGTTCATCTTCACTATACAGTACAGCAGAGTAGCACAGTACAGAGTCATTATCCATGGTTTTCACCCGATCTACTCCATTTAGAGGCACTTAGCAGTCACATACCTGTCCCTCTCAATTTTTATCTCACCTAATTCTCATTTTCTTTCCCTGCATCTTTATGTCGCTGTCTCGCTAACTCTCTCTCTTACTGTTTTCTGTACAGTTCCTCTTTGAATTCAGTGTATGCCCTCTTTTTCAAACAGCAGTAGCTCTTCTCATTACTGCTTCTGTTATACTAGCCTGGTGAATCAGAATCATGCCTCTCAGTCTCCCACTGAGCCCACTCCCGCTGCTCCACCTCCTATAATCACCCATGATGAGCAGCCTTCCAGCACTAACCTATCCCTCAAATCACAATGGACCCCTCTTCCCCTCCCATTAGCTTCTGCTGAATGGATTAGCTCCTCTACTGGGCTCTCTCTCCAGGCAGGCTTCTTGTCAGAGCCAGACTCTATCCCGTTAGGCTAATGGAAACTGGGCTTGTTTTCCTCTCCTCTCCCATCATCTAAACATATACAGTTTAATCAGACGGTGAGTCAGAGCCAGCGCTGGCGAGTTAAGAGGTTGTTGTGTTGAAGAACTGGCTTTCAGACTTGCAAAAAGGCTGGTCTGGCTAAAAGTATGGTCAGAGTTTCTGTGTGCTTGTTGGAGTAAGAGAGATGTGATTGCATTTTCTTCATGTGACCTCAACAAAACCGTTTTGATTGGCCTCCATATTTGGGGAGCAGCGATGGCTTGCAAAAGACAGGCAGTAGAAATATGTGCACAGAAGCAAATTAAATAAATCAAATCAACCGAAATGCCTTTCAAAAGATTGTCGGAGGGTAATGTGTGCTGAGAAAGCTGGAAATTGATTTTCTTGTTTGTTTGTGGCCTTGTAATTTTCCGAGTACAACATAATGAGTAAAACCTCAGCTTTATTACTAGTGACATTACTAATTATTAAAACTCGACCTTGGCAAGTCATTCCTAATCTAGATTTGCACCAGTACCTAATGGTTTACTAAGGGAGGAAGAAGCGTAAGGCTGGTGTAATTTAGCATGACAAGTAGCCAAACATATCCACTTAAGGTAATGGTTGTCATATGTGTGTCCTTCTGAGGGCGAGCGAGGCTGGAAGTGTTTCTCTGCTGAGGAGGGAATGAGTGTGACTCCCACAGGAATGTCGACTCAGTTGGTCCCACACCCTTCAGTGTCCCGCAGTACCGCTCAGGGTTACGCAAAGTGAGGAAAGGAGAGACTCCAGGGGGGAAGCATAATTTAAACCCACAGTATAAAATATACTCTGCAAAATAATCACTTGCATGCAACTTACTGTGTTTCATCAAGAGTAATACCAGAGGTTTGCAAAAACAATACAAGCACAGGGTGTTTAATTTTAGTTTAACAAGCTGTAGTTGATCTGCTACAAGAAGTATGAGTAGTAAAAGCATGAATATTTCACATGAACTCACAAACACTGGCGTATGCCATTAATACTAATAGTGTAATTCAGTCTATTCAGTGATTTTATGCTCTGTACAATAATGCATCCACTTGGTGGTAGTGAGTAACAGGCTCTGGTTTGACACTAAAATAATATTTAAAAAAAGACGTTTTTTCTGGCAATAAAAACAGAAATGTAACTATCTAAACAAATACATTATTTTGCATTTTGTGACCCCCTACATGCATGTGAACATTTTTTGTTCCTATTACTTGACTTTAAGGAAGTTATGTGGCAGTCAGAGTTTTTCATTCTTCCCATGATAAACACACTATCTGCTATTGTAAAACATATTTGGGCCAAACCAGAACCTGATATGGACTTTACTATGGACACTACTGGCATTATGGTTAATTCTAAACCACCAAATGGCATGCTGAAATACTGCACACTGAGCAGGCCAGTACCCAGTGAAGACTCACATACTCTCCAGTAGCTTTATATTGAGAAAGCCAGTTTAATTTATTGGATTTGACTGTATAGTACTGTATATCATAAAGTGTGTCACAGTAGGAGAAAGTGTGCCTGATTCCCCTCCTCACCTATCATACTGTGACTGCATCTTCTTTTATCTTTTGGAGGCAATTTGAACCAGGATCCATCTCTACATTGTAGTTCTGACATCAGAGCAGCAGTAGAGTGACTCTTACAACTTCAAACGACTGTACCCTTTTAAGACTTAGTTTTGCCACCTTCCTTTCCTTTCCTTTCCTTTCCGTCTAAAGACAAACTGTTTGTCCTTGGATCAAATCCACAAAGCTATGTCCCAGAATATGCCCCTCCAGTCATTCCCTCTTTTAATTTCATACCAGACTTTTACGGAAATTGCTTTCAATTCAACACTCACCCTTTCAGCTTTTATAATACATTGAAAATTTGTGGAGTTATGGCATATTCCCCTGAAGACATGCATACTTTCAGGTTGAATTGGGACAAGGGCTCTCATTGAATTTGTTATTTTAAGGTTCATTTTTCCAAATAAAAAATGAACCTTAAAACGACTATAGGTATTCTTCAGGGCTTCCGGGTGTAGCCTGATCATGTATTTGGTAATAAGCACATGATCTAGTTTCTCCTGGAGGGGATGTGAAACAGTTAGCTGAACAGTGAAATGTCTCCTATATAATGACTCCTCGTGTAATAGCTATTGAACAAAAATAAAGCAAGTGATGAAATTGGTAAATTGAACCTCTATCTTGATCAGGTTTTAGGGATGGCTCTTTTCATTGCAGGTGATGATGCCTATGAGAAACCATAGTGAGAATGCTCTTCTTCAGTCTCCCCGAGACACTGAAGAACAGTTGTTTACTATGATAGATGTGGGTACTGTAGCCTATTACACTTCTACAACCATTGTACCCAAGAGCATTAGACGTATTATGTGACTTATTATGTTCTGAAGTACAGATTCTGCCATAATATTTGTGTCACTGCACATGTGCTGGTGCTTTCAGTCAACACTATACTCACACCTAAAACTTGAATTCAAAGGCAATATGCTATTGTAGAGCCATATAATATAATACATATCTTATTTTAGCACACATTGTCAATAGCAGTTCCTATTTTAACAGCATTCTGCAGAATAATTGCCATTATCCTTTCCACAGATGGAATCCCTGAACTGGGGTCATTTCTGGTTTTGTTTCCATGGACACAGTTAGGTGTAGTTAAAGAAACTGAAAGGTTCTGTTATCAGAAATTTAGAGATTAGAAGTAAAGTAGACACAGACTCCCAGCACTTCTCTTGAGTCTTTTAACATGTACAGTATATTATTGTATAAGTCTTAAAGGTTTGAGCTTGACTTCAGCTTGTAGTTATAGCACTGATATAATTTTCAACTTGGTTCTCCCTCTTCAGTCATTCTTGCCTTAGTAAGCAGGACTAGCTTGGTTTAATGGTGGCATTGTTGCAGAGTTCAGTTCATGTCAGATTCTTTATTCTCCTCTTGCAGATTACAGACTGTGGAAGAGAGTTTGTGTTTGTGCATGTGTCTCTAGAGAACATACACATGTATTACTTATGGTGACATTTGAAAAACAAATGTAAATGTATGTAGAATTGTTACAGAGGAATTATTTTAGAGCATGCTGTGGTGGATGTGATTACTGCTTTAGATTAAATGTGTCAGTAAAAAGGCTAAAGAGTGTGTTTGCCAGGAATATTGCAAAGGCTGTGGAAATGGTATCAGTGGAGTTTGGAGGTTTGATTGTAGATTTGATGCTTCAGTAACTCCACAGTTCCCCAAGTAGTACTGTAACTCTCCATTAAGTCATCTCATCTCATCCCCTCTCCTCTGTTGTTGTGTATGATGCCCAATGCTCCTGTCTCAGTCTGTGCAGCAGGTGATGATAAATGTCTAATGGGCTTTGGGTTCCAGTGTAGCATGACACCTTCAGTAATCCTGCCCTGTCAGCTCCACTGTCCCTGCCCTGCACTACTCTATCAGGGCTCTAACACCACAAAAATATTGGTTTTTCATTGGAGAACGAGTGATCCCTTTCTCCCTATCTGCCTTCAATCTACTTCAGGCAAGTTTACCTGTGTGCTGAAGGGGAGTGAGAGAGAGAAAGAAAGCATAAATCTCAGTTACTGTTTCTAACATTTAAACACACACTGTTGTGTATTGCTTTTGCACAAGTGCAATTATTATTATTATAGAATACTATTATTGATTGAGTCAGCATTTAATATTAAACATAGCGCTCAAATCAGCCCTCATATCTACCTGTCAATGAGATATAGGAAAATACTGATATACAATGTGCTTCTGTCTCTTCATTGTAGACTTGAGGAAGACATTTGACCAGGAACCTCTTGGGAAGGAAGTGTCACTCGAACAGGAAGTGTTGCTCCAATGTCGCCCACCTGAAGGCATCCCAGCTGCAGAGGTAAGGTTTAAAAGGCATTTCACTGAGCCAGTTTACTGTAGTTGTCAGGATAATTAGATTACTTGTTTGAAAAGATACATTCTAATATGCACTTATACACATTTCCCACAGAAATGCAGGCAGTTGTGATTATCCATACTAAGCCCAGCCAAAAGTTCTCACCTCAAATCCAATAAACTCGCTGGTCTGAAAAGAGGTTTATGTGAAGAGCTTCACTGACTTTTTGGTGTTGGTTTCTGCTGAAATGTTGCCATCATTTCTGGTGTGATATTTAAATTTGTATCTAAAATGTATAACTCCTGCACAATTGTATATTTGGCATATGTATTTGTTAGCATGCATTATATTTTTTTAGTTTTTTTAACCATGCTTTGGTTCTGTTCTTTCATGCCGCATAAAACGGTGTGTTGATTGCAGAACTTGCCTCAGTTTTGAACTCTGCTCATTTCAGAAGTTGTAATGAAATAACACTGAATAAATCTGACACAGTCCAGCGCACAGATAAGGACATTTTTCCACCACTGCCTGGGCTATTTAAGCTGTTTGGGTATTTCCTGAACATCGGCCAGTCACTGCAATTTGGTCAGAGGAGAGAAAATTGTAATTATCTGGCTGAAGGAAAAAAGAATAAAACCAGCTGTGTCCCTGTGTTACCTTAGCTCAGCCAATATCTCCTCCCTGCTCTACTTCCTCCCTGCCCTACAGTAGAACACTGTTATAGCTGCATTTGAAAAGGCTCAGTTGAGATTGCAGGAACATAAATAGAGGATGAAAGGGTGGTTTGATGGGTGGTGGTGGTGGTGGTGGTGGTGGTGGTGGTGGGGGGGGGCTTTGGTGTATTATTATTTTTTTTTGAGTTGGGGGTGTAGGGACTGAACTCTGTAAAGGCTTGTGATTGACCTGGAAAAGCTGAGTTAAGTGAGTGGAACTGCACAGCATTTATCCCCGCTGAAAGTGCTGACAGGCTAAATGGATGAAAGTTTGGGACTGGCACTCTGCAGGCTCTCCTTATACAATCCAGGCTTCAGTCTGATAGTGTTGCTGTAACAGCCATACATTGGTGATTCTGCTGCCTGTCTGAGGTCTCTCTGTCAATCCTGGATAGGCTCACTGCAGCGATTAAGGACTCAGCTGGGGTCTAATTGAGACACATCTATGCTTTCTGAGATATGGAGTTGCTGTGGCAAGCCAGATGTACAATGCAGGGTAAACAGGAGAGTTGTCAATATTAACAGCATTTGCAATCTGGGTAAAGCTATGCATTTGTGTGTGGTCAAGTAGAATCAGTGCTGTTTTTATGTAGTTACCCATCACCGAACTAGCCATCTATTCAACAAATGAGAGGGAAAAGATGAAGTTTTACAGTATGAAGTCAGAATTTTGGATATGATGTGTGGCATTTGTAGCAATTCATGAACAGACTGTTTACTATTCTCCCTCCATGTGTCATTTTCTGTATTCTGAGCAGTGATTGTTTTCTCTGTTTACTTTTCCTTCTATGATCGAGTTGCATTTTGTGTGTGTACAGAGGCACTTTTTCAGCTTCTTTAATTACTCACACTTACCTCATGGCTACAAAAAAAGACAACAGTTCCATTCCACAAGTTGCTTTTCCTCTTTTTTTTCCCTCAACTCAAACACAGCTGCCTCAGTGGGAAAAAGGACAAAACTGAATGCTGCTTTTTCGTCTGTGTTTGTCAGGCCTTTTCTCACACAAGCCCGCCAGAGAAAAATCCTCGGAAAAAGCAGATGGGCTAAGTCTGTGGTTACATATGAATCTGCAGAAATGTGTAGCAGCCGTTGTGAAGGAAAGATCTGTCATATTTCACCCACTCTAAGACAAAAAAAAAATATATAGATGATGAGAGAGGCTGAAGGCAGAGGGAGAAGAGCTGTTGAGGTTTGTCGGGGTTGGATCCAGTGGGTTGTTGTCAGGCCTCCAGTGGGCTGTCAGTTCGCTCTGTGGTTCCTTTACAGGCCTTTGCCTAGCGAGGGAGAGGCTGGCAGGATGGCAGGCTGTGGCTGAGCCATAAAACCCATGCTCTTACAGCACTTTTGTTAAATCTTGTGGACTGTATGTGATGGACATTGTGCTGTGTGTGGCAGGGTTCCAAAGATATTCTTTCATGTAAAAGACAAGCAACACACACATACTGTGCTGACTTTGCATGTGCTGTAGATTCCCATCCCCGCATTTCCACATGCATGTTTACGTGTCAGAGTACCAGCAAGGATATCAACACGTCGGCATGCACAGGCACACATGATAACATGCTGCCAACAACTCAACTGAGCACTGAAAGTCTATTCATCTATTCTAGAGTGAACAGTGTGATTGTGGCTGACCAGCTGGCAGGAGAAGATTCACCGCTGATGAACTGAAAGAAGGACTTTGTGCTTCCTCTTTTCAAACTAGAACAAAAGAGTTAATCTGTCATTTAGGTTCATCACAGCTATCCAAACTTGTACACATTACAAAGTGCAGGGAGCTATCATCATCTTCTATTGTCATGGTTGATGGAACTAAAATGACGTTAGAATAGCTTCCCAGCTAACATTATAATAGCTGAATGGCTGCAGCCACTGACACTTTCTGACTTTTCAGATTTTTACTTAAGTTTTAAGGAAGGTTTTGTTGAGATCAGCCATAATGCCACATTTTTGCAGCTGTTTCAGGCGATGAGTTACCAAAGTAACTCACCCCCCACACACATACATCCTCAGAGCTACGAAGCCCACGTTCTGGAGAATCAAAGTAAGTCAATCACAATTAGTTTTGAGCTCAGATTACAAAGTGGAACTGCACTATTTGATGTTATCCAGCATCAGCCTTGTGTTCCCTCTTTGTCTTCCCAGTTTTCAGATGATTTACATTATAGGTTTTCACGATGGTTTACCACAGCAATGAGGTTCTGTGACTCCATTTAAGTGGTTTTGAGTCTTTGTTGGCTTTCTGCGGGGGCTGTTGCCCCAAAAACTAAACATTATGCTGAATAATCAGGATCGCTCCTGTGATGATGCAGCACAACATATGAAATAGTTCCCATCAGACATCTCAGAGGTTTTCACATTTTGGAGTTGAGTCAGAGGTATCCTAACTCTTATTTTTGACAGGTCATTCACATTTGATACATTGATTTTCTGGTGTACAGATAGACCGTGAGTTGTGGAATACAGACACACACACACACACACACAAAGAAAACAAGTAGCAGGCATTTATTTTGGCTGTCCTTGTGACCATTACCATTGGAACTTTGGCCTTGGAGGACTGAAATACTTCGAGTGAGGTTTCTTAAATAGCACAAGGATTCAGTCATCTGAACGTCTTGTATGGTCTGAATACATTAGACACTCACCAGGCTCCCTAAAAGTCATTGTTACACGTTTCCATAGCCATGAATATTTGATATATACTTAATCAAGAGCAGAAGGAAAATTTAACTGTTGAGGCTATTCTAGGGAGGAAGGGAGAAGGAGTGATTTGGCAGGAAAGGCTTGGTTTCTGTGTTACGTGGGCTTACTTTCTGAGTGCTGTCCATGGATAGAGTAATAAAGGTAAAGATCAACTCAATGCAGATCCTTGTCTTTGAATACCTCCACGAAGCTCTTTCATCAACATCTGAAGGGCCTCTACAGAAGTAACAGTGGCCTCTTTTCATAATGAAGAATATGTGGCAGGCTCATAAAGTGGACTTAAATCTACTTTGTGAAAGAATGCAGCTTTATTGTTCCTTTCTCTTTTCTTCTGCCATGCCCTCCATCTCCAGAGCACTTGTCACAGCCCTGAGAGAAAGACAAGAGTTCAGAGGTGATGCAGCACCCTGAGCTGCTGTGCCTGTTTCCATGGAAGCAGGATTTTAATTCAGGCATCTCCTCAGTCAGCCAGGGTCCTGCCGTGTTATCATGGGTAACGAGTCATTGATGCGCTGCAGGGAAGGAGCCCTGCTGCCATGATTAAGTCCATTGGCTTTACTCTAAAGAAAGCCAGGAAACACAAAGATCTTTACTTCACACTCCCTCATCCAGAGAAGTGAGAAAACAAAGTCAGATGAATTTAGACCGCTGGTACAGCAGCCAGAGCCAAATTCAAGGGTTTCACATGTAGTTCTGTGAATCCATAGGGACAGTAGACTTTGTTAATAAGCTCAAATTATGTTTCCTCACTTTTTGTTTTTGACTAAATGTAATGATAATGACTCTCAGCATTGAGTGTTATGGTATAAAACATAATCGAGCTCAAATATCTTGATGGTGGCACTTTATGAAGATCCAGTATCCTTTTTTTCCCCCCACAAATCAAACTATGTAAATGTCAGTGATTACTGTTGACTTTAGGCCCAGTTCCACTTAATAGTGGAAGTGAAGACATGGAGCAAACTGCGGCTGGTCAGGTCACCTTGTCAAGAAATAGCTGAGTGCTTCCTCCGAGTCAAAACGGTGCATAGTGTAGTTATGGGGGGGGGGCAGGAATGTCAAGAGTAACAACACTTCAGTGCCCAGTGAAAGAGGAAGTGTGTTTTCATTAAGGTTACCCATGGGAGAGAAAATGTCAGGAGGCCAGACCAAATCCCTGTGGCAACCAACCAAAGATTGCCCTCCAGCCACTCACCTGTCAATCATTGCAGTTTTCCTGTGCAAAGGTGATTTACTCTAATTACATATATGAGCTCTGATGTCCTCTGTAAGTCACTGCCCTTTCTACTGTTACCTCCAACAGGTCAGGCCTTAACAGACATTTACATGAGCAATTTTGGACCAGAGGGGGTTTTCTGTGCATATATTCTATCAGACCACTTATTAGAAAGAAAAGAAAATATTCATTGCAGGACAGAGACAGAGAAGCACTGCTTGGGCCTCTAGAAAGATGCAAAGATTTAAACTGATACTAGAAAACAAAACCAAGAAACTACTGCATGCACTTATGTATTGAAACCCCCCTTGCCACTCTGCGTTTTGAATCACTGGTTCACCTGCCATCACAGCTTTCACCCAAGCCTGTGATGTAAACAGCTTCTTTGTTTACACTTCCAAAGAAATGATAAAAATCACATTTCTCTACGCAACCTGGAATCGTAGGGGAGGTGAATAGCTGGATGCCAGGTGGTATTTTCATTTAACATGGGGATGAGACTTGAATTAAAGACTTTTCATTTTTGGATAAAGTTCTTTATCGCTTTAAAATGATTTTTGAGATGTTTTCACTGAAGTTGTGAATCGTTTCCAGCATTTTTATCCTTGCTCCTGAAGGTCGTATTGTATACTGAGAGATTTCTGACCTCTATCAGTGCACAGAAACCCTCTCCCTCGGTGGAGTTATCAACTAAGCTTTTCTAAAAGGCCAGAGGAGACTCAGTGAGACCAAGGACTGCATGCACAGAGTGTATCACACAGTTCTCCAGCTTGCAAAGTTGCAGCCATAGTAATGGTTTATACCAGTTTATTATTACATATTTAACATAAAATGTTAATGTGTGTGCCATGCCTCTCTGCAGCCAACTTGTACTTGTCCACCCACATGTGAATGTATAAAAAATGTTTGGCTTAAGATCAAAATGTACAGTGTAATGGCAGAAATTCCACACCACCAAAATATAATCAACAATTTCTTGGACCAAGGATGATTTATACACCAAATTTTAAACCAGTCTTTTTTTGGATACCTCCCTAGCAAACAGACAAAAACACAGTGGTGAAAACATAAACTTCCCCCAACTTTATGTCAGTTGTACTGTAGGCGGCGAGTGATTCTAGGAATCATTTCAAGAGGCATATGAACTGTGCAAGAGAAAACAGAGAGAGTTGTGTTGCAGCAGAGAAGTGTCTGGCTGTCCTTGGAGCTAGTTTAAGAAATGGCTACTCTCCTTCAGAAGACTGTGAAGAGCTTGAGGGGGTCTGAGCTGGAGGAGGTCATTACTCCTGGCTTGAGTCTCAGTGATCCATCTTCTGTATGGACACCTGCAGTAGTAACCACTCCAACTCCACCTCTGTTACCTAAGCTCACCCTCCCTCCTCCGCCCAACCCCATCCCATTCCAGCTCCTCCCACACCCTCACAAACACACATACAAATATAGATACAAGCAAGTAATACAGGCATACACACACATACAAACATTTTTCCCATCACATCTCAAGAAATCACACCGCATTTCAGCTTGTTAATATTTATTCAGCTCACATTTCCATACTTGTCATGTAGGCAGATGCAGAGCATATGGCTTGTTGTCTTGTAGTGAATGATTGAATAATCAGTTTGTAACCTTTTGTGGCTCATTCTCCAGGTGTGTCATTCAAGCCTGCAGCAGATATATGCTGTGAAAAAAACAAAATGAATAAATTACATTGGATAGATAGTTAGACTTAATGTGGAGAAGCAGGAGAGCTCATAATGACTTCTCTGTAGAGGAGGCTTGCACATTTCTGTGGAACATTTTTTTCCTCCCCGTTCTTCCTTTTCACACCCCTTTCCACCCCCACACTCTGCTGTACCTTCTATTTCTGACACAACAGCAATGAGTAATGAATGGTTTTGCCTTGCACTGGTTCTTTACAAGTGAGTGGATTGTATACAGTGTGTTCTGTATATTGGGCTAATTAGTGTTGTGCTGGCACACCCTGGCAGAGCACAGAAACATCCCACTCATTGGTTACTCCTATGTGGCTGATGCAGCCAGGACTGCAGCCTGTTATGTTTGCTGGTGTGAGAAGAAGTGACAGTGGGAAGACACTGAAGATGCGTCTTAATTCAGGACCTGATAGACCACCATGGTGGCTCTTGGACTTCCTGGAAAACAGTGCATCTTCAGTGGTGACCTCATGCTGTGCTACTAGATGTAAATAAAAAGTCCTGTTACAGAAAGAACAGTCTGGCTTCCTATACATACACCTTCCTGTGGCTTTCCGTGGTCTAGTTTATTTGGCTGATTGATATGACTTGGCCATGTGATACTTCCTAACTTGAAAAACTGACCAGCGATTGTGTTCCCAAAAAGATGGGCAAAAGAAAGCTGCATTTCTTGGTCACATTTGGCCTTTCAAATGGAAAAAGCCCTGTTGAACCGTTATTTCATATTTGGTCTAGAAATGCAAACTTCAAAGGTTCCAGTATCTAAAAAGGGCAGTGCCACCTACAAGTCACTGCAGCTAAAAACAAGACATGACAGGTTACTTCTGGCCTCCTCTGTCTGCTTGACCACTTTAATGAATCAGGGCACCAGTGCACAAAGACTTTGTATGCCTGTACTGTATGTACACATGCTGTAACACCACACATACACATGTATGTGACCGATTCATCACTATGAACATCATTAATCTCCCTTTTCCAACCTGTCTTTATTATTTTTCTCAATGCCATCCTATATATCCTGGTCTGTGAATTTTCTCACGAGATGATAAAGCTGTCTTTTCTTCGCCGGATCTCTTTTTTCTTTGTTTACCTCTTGCTTTAGTCTTTCCCTTCCCCTTCTCACGTTCAGTCTTCACCTCTTCAAGACAAAGTCGCCTCTTTGTAACCTTTTTCCTCCATTCCCTGTCTTTATTCTGTCTTGTCCGTCTTTGCCTCTCAGTGATGATGTATCATATATATTTTGGCACACTATTGACTGTCCTCCTGCACGTGCACCTGATCTCCTTCTCCCTCATCCATCTCCACTTCTCTGTCTTGCGCCTACCTGTCTTACTTTTCATCTGCCCCCTTTCCTCCTCTCTAGCTTAAGGTTTCCTCCTGTCTCTCTCTGTCACTTGGCAGCCTCCGACCAGACAGGAAGACTCCCTCTCTTTATGACAGCTGACATGTGGCAATTTCCCTTCGTTAATGACAAGAAATGTGCCAATTACCTCTCCGGATGTTTCACTGCCAATCAGACACTAACGAGCTGCGATTGTGTGTGTGTGTGTGTGTGTGTGTGTGTGTGTGTTTGCTTGCATGTGTCTGCAAGTTTGTGTGTCTGTTTGTGCATGCTTAAGTCTGTTGGCAAAGTTGGACAAGTGCTATATGAAGTCTTCTGCTAAATTTTAATCATTTGAAATCATTTCACAAGTGTGGTGTAGAGATTGGCTTACCTTTTCATCTCTGGTTTAATTAACGAGTCCCAATTATAGTCAGTACAGAATAAATGATGAGTGAACTGTTGCTCACTTTTGCTCTCGCACACACACGTTCCCACTTCTGACATGAGTTTCTACCACTTTCTATCCTTCGTCACTCTGTCTCCCTCCCACCCCTCCATCTGTGCTGAAAGGCTCTTTTGTTCAATTTTTAATTACCTTCTCATATAAAAGTGCTCTTGACATCTGAATGCAGCACGTTTGGAGAGCCTGCCTCTGTGATTGGTGCAAAATTGGATAACCACCTCTTTTTTTATCAACTTTCAATCTCTATTCGAAGAACAGACCTTTTACTTCCTAATGCCCTTTGCTCTGCACACACTGATGTGAGCTCTAAAAGACAAAATATTTATCATGTCGACAAAACCCATTGTTTCTCTTGTTTGCATCATCTTTATTTGTTTTATTGGACTTGTGCTCCCTCACTTTTCATCATGACATAGGGAACAAAGGACATATAAAATGGCAATCAGATCACTGTCAAATCTTTGTTCTCTAAACATAGACGCCCTTCTCTCTGGTCCTGTTTGACCTATTTTCTAGTTTTATTCAGTATTAAAGATTGATGGTGATATTGTAACACAAAAAAACACACACACAAATTTACGTAACCCTTATTCAACAAATACATTGATGCATTCACTATAATCACTGCAGGCTTCTTGTAATCTATAATTGCTTTTATTTTAATAAGAGGAACTTTATAACCCATCTGTCTGTCTATTATTGCCCCTGTCTGTCATGTGTATCACTAATGGTTTGGAGGGTGGGAAGGTGGGAGGGAGAGGGCGGTAAGGGAACAAGGGAAGGGGTAGGAGTAGCGACTACACCTGTCTATAATATGTGCAAAAACCTAAATAAAAAAACAAAAAGGAACTTTATGAAATATATTTTCAATGTTGAAATGTCAGGGAGAAAATGTCTTTGCCATCACCAGAAGCTACAGTTTAGTGAGTTATTACTGAATTATTCTGGTGCTCCAATCCTGAAAAAGTCATGACAGATGTCTAACTGCCACATCAGCAGATGTCAAAACCGATTAGTTGCAATAATTAAAACACAATCCAATTCATTAGCACAATATCTCAAATTATATACACCTATCATATATGGACATGTTTTGATATACATATTTTCTGGAGTAATCATTAAAAAATGCTCTGTGTTCTTAAACTGAGATTGAAGCACCATCATTCTATGTAGGTTTAAGTTCAGAAAAATAAGACAGACTGACACCAAAGGATTCTCAGTATCACACAATGAGAATTTCAGTTCTGTGCAATTTTCTCACAATGACTTCATTCACTGCCTAAATGGGGCTAAGGCAGTAATTCTGACTGCTATTAACAGATTAGATTTTATTTCTTGTGTCTTCATACTGCAGTTCAGTTAAAGCTGCTTTCATTACGCTTCTAGTTATAAATTAAAGTAAATCATCAGCGGCTAATATTAAAACATGCTTTTCTTTTGTGTGGCAACAGTTACCCTGTACTCATAATGGCGTAGCATCATGTTGAGGGATGAAAATGATGTCTAAAAACAGTCTCTGAGTGACTTACAGATGTAATGCATCTCCTACACATTGCAACTTATGTCATACAGCACTTTATTGCACTGTGCGCGTGTGAGAGAGAGAGGTTTCATTTCAGCTAGTAGACGGCTTGTGAGGGAATCCTATTCTTTCTGGCTCCATGAGATTGATTTAGCTAACACACACACACATGTTTATGGAGGAAAGCACTCATAAGCACCAAATCAGCAGAGAATATACATCCCACTTACAGAGGTTTTACTGTAAAGCTCTGCTGATATTAAGTTTGCATCCAGTGTTTGTTCAGATGTAAGTGTGTCATGGGGATAGGTGTCTTATGAGCTGCACGATGCAAGTGTTATATGTATTGATTTTAAGGAGGGCTGGGATGGAAGAGGTTAAGTGTGAAATAATTGTGAAGTGAAATATTGAAAATATTTTCTTCTTAGCCTCTCCAGTGTGTTCCCACTGGATAAGAGAGCGGGCAGCCTTGCTGAGGTGTGACGCTGATGGCATCTCTGATATCTGTCATCTCAAGCTAACACAGATGCTAGTGAAGCTGGTGATGCATGTAACCCAGTGCATGTCACAATCAGCCCATCTTCCATTCTTGCCAAAGTTCTAACAATGCGGGTCTTACAACATTACAACAATGCTCAAGGTGTTGTACGTCTCTGCACCACCACATGCCGTGTCTGTGTGCAACACCAGTGTGCCCGCAGACTGTTTTGTCTCATCGCTTATCAGGCCATGCTCCTCATGGGATATCACAATACACAGGAAGTTTGCTATTTGCCCAGCCTCCTCATCACTGGACAGCTTCTTTGAAGAAAACCAGAGAACCAGGAAATATTTTGAATCAAAGTGGCTGCAGAGTGTGAGGCAGCACATGTTATTCTTTCCCAAACCTTTACACCTCCTGAAGAGAGAAAGGATCTTGGTGATTTACAGCCAAATAAAGACTCTAAATGGTCCACTGTTCTGTGATAGTGTCAGGAGTTCAATATCAGTATCATTTAGAGAAATGAAACTCATAAGAAAAGGTCAGAGAGCCTCTCAGCTTCAGGAATTGTGGAGGGTTTTCTTTTCTCTGCTGTCTGACAATGCTGCTGTTACTGTAGTGCTTTGTTCTAGGGGGAGAATAAAAAGAGCATGATAGATATTGACTTTTTGTAGCAGGACCTCAGAGACGTAAACAGTTGTGCTCTAATCCCGGCACTCACTGCTATTTGAGAGGTTAGGCGGAGACAAGAAAAACTATAGATGTTTAAACACTTTGCTGTGATTTTTATACAATTTAATGAGGTCAACCTGTCTTGCATCTTCTCTCGCAGCTTCTGTTTAAAATACTTTTCTGTTGTCTCTGAGCTGTCTGTCTGTTCTCCTTTTTTCATGTTGTGCTCCCTTCTTCTTCCCAGGTGGAGTGGTTAAAGAACGAGGAGGTTATTGATCCTGCAGATGACAGAAACTTCTACATCACCATCGACCACAATTTGATCATCAAACAGGCCCGCCTCTCTGACACTGCCAACTACACCTGTGTAGCTAAGAACATCGTAGCCAAGAGACGCAGCACCACCGCCACAGTTATCGTCTATGGTAAACTACTATCTTAACACTGAGCAATACAGTCAATGAGATCCAACATTCACATCTCCTGACCTGCAAACTGTCGTCCTCCTTACTGGCCACATGAGAGATCAACAAAGTCAGACACTACAGAGGAAAAGTGTTGAATTCTTACAAGAAGTCAGCTCAAAATAAAACAAATTTCAAAGTCACTCTGCATAAAGCAAATCCCTCTCTTTCCCGCGGCGTGCAACATTCACTGATTTTGTTCCTGACAGAAGGAAAGAATGCAAAGTGCGAAGAATGGAAGATTTGTGATTTTCTGAACTGTGAGCAAGGTGCTGATGTGGCTGAGCCATACTTAAAGAGACCCCCGCTGTGGTTTCACACATACTCACCCACTGTCTCCCTAACATCAACTAACATGACTGTTATTGCACAGCACGGCTGCGAGGTTGAACTTCAACGCCTGCTGGGGGCGGTGCATATTCAGACTGAATGAAGAGGTATTGCATGCGTGTGGATGGATACACACACAAGACAAATGTGAACAGATGCTTGAAACTGACTAATCCTTTCACCAGGGTTAAGTTTCAAATCTATAATTTCCTCATCACTTATCACTGTCTCTCTCCTAGATTGATTGAAGGTATAGTAATGTTAGCATCCTTGTTGTTTTGTTTATCTACTTTAGTTACTGTTAAGTGAACATTGAGAACAATGTGGCTAGTGGAGATCAATGTAAGGGTGGTGTAGCAGATTTCAGGGACAAGGGTCGCTGTCTCTACAAGGCTTTCCTGGCACTAACACAGTCTATTAGGACTAAATGTCGAAAACTGCTTTGATGTTAGCTCATCCTTGAGAGAAAGTACAAGCCATGGCATCTGTTTGTGCTGTCCTTGCTTCTTTATACAAAATGGGATACTCGCACATTTATGCAGAGTTGTGCTGTGTGTGTAAGCGCACATACTCCCCGATAAAGCAGTATGAGGAGCCCAAAGGACAAGAGAGTTGTGTCTGATACTAGTGATGAAAAAGTGAGAAGGACAGGCAGTGTGTTTTTAGCCCAGTGGTTTCCAGCCCAACCCACTACAAGGACAGTGGAAACAGGAGCACAAGCTGGCAACAAAAGACAAAAAAAGAGGGAGAGAGAAAGAGGGAGAGAGAAGATAGATCCATAATCCTTGGAGGAAAGAAAGCAGACAGTAAAGAAATGTGGGGCTTTAGCAGTCTTCCCCTAGAGTCCAATATTTTGGGCTTCACTCATAAGCATATCACATTTGAAAGTCTGCGACTCCAAGGGGCCCAGTTCCACCATCTCAAATGCCACAGACTTGTTCTCAGCCACAAGCCCTGGTGTCACTCTGCACTGGATTTAGTCGCTGACAGAGATGGATGAGAGAGGGAAGAGAGGCATTAGGAGGAATCAGTGAATGGAAAATGCAGCAATCTGACCAGAATTTACTGTCTGGCCGCATGGCAAAGTAATGACTCGAGATTTCAGGGTCAAAACACAAAAACCCTCTATATACATTTTACAATGGGCAAACGGCTATGAATCAAGATGTCCAAGACTCAAGGGATTCCAGTTAATGATGTGCTGATAGGTCACATTGAAGACAAACCTAACCAAATCCATCTCTCTGTGCTTTTACTGCATTTGTATTTTTGATTTCATTTTTTAAGTTGCGTTTTATTTTGCTTTGTTTTATGTATATTTTATGTCACACCAATCTATACATATTATTGCAACGTACTTTGTAACTTCTTCTTGAAAATGCTATATAAATGATCTTTTCATAAAGCCATCCAAAGATGAGCTGAGAAAACAGAGTGATATTTTAACATGTTTAATTACCATGTATTTCAGTGAATGGTGGATGGTCGACATGGACAGAGTGGTCAGTGTGTAACAGCCGCTGTGGCCGTGGTTACCAGAAACGCACACGCAGCTGTACCAACCCAGCCCCGCTCAACGGCGGCGCCATCTGTGAAGGGCAAGGCATCCAGAAGCTGCCGTGTAATCCTCTCTGCCCAGGTATGATATAAAGTGGGTGGAAAGGGTAAAGGTACACAAAAACTAAATACATAAATTATGATACAACTCTGTGTTTGCATATTTCGCTCTGTTTGTGCCTCCACCCTTACGTGTGTCTCTCCCACATATCTCCCACTGTCTCAATCACGTATCCACTCACTCACTCATGCACTTGTTTGTCTTCTCATTTGCCATTTCATTCACTCCTCTACCCTCGTCTTTCCCGTCTGTTGTGTGGTAGTGGATGGCCTGTGGACAGAGTGGAGTAAGTGGTCCACCTGTGGGACAGAGTGCACCCACTGGAGGAGGAGAGAATGCAGCGCTCCGGCACCCAAAAACGGGGGAAAGGACTGTGAGGGCATGGTACTCCAGTCCAAGAACTGCACCGATGGGCTGTGCATGCAGAGTGAGTACCTGACTAATCCTCTGCTACTCTCTCTGACCTGCCAACCAAAGACATTTCTTCCCCCTTTGACCATGAGTTTCACTCTGCTCTTTCATCACCACGCTGTGTTTCACATCCCCACATAACACTCTCACCCTGTCTCTCGCTCACTCTGTTTCACTTCACTCATACATAAACAGACAAGACATACTAAAACGCCTTCCTCTCTGCACTCAATCTCAGTGTTTGCACATGCATAAAGCTGTTGGATAAAGGTGACATAAATGCAGAAACCACTGCACATCTTTTCCTGTGTCAGCTCTGCTGCAAATAGAAGTATATGTTAAAAAAGACTTGGCCACATGGGGAAGCACTCTAAGTAATTATCCTTGTCACAGGCTAAGCATTTGGGAGTTATATTTAAAATAATAATAAGTGATTATATTGTAATTACATAAGGGGGATCACAACTACCAAGCTGCTTTGATTACTACCATAATAAAAACTCTGGATTCCTTAGGTCCAATGAAAGGAAACACGAGGCCATAAAGTGGCACAAGTGTAGACTTGCTCCTTTTCCTGAGCAGGTAATTACATGTGTTGGAGAGTGAGCAAGTATTGTACATAATAATCTACTCTTACAATGATTTCAAAGTACGCGAAAGGCTCCAGGAGGCACCAGCATTTCTTTCTCATAAATCACAATTCTTCTATTGGTTTTACTGTTTCGTTGCTAACAAAAAAAAAAGGCCAAAGCCAGTTTGTGGTGCAGCCAGATATTTTTCTGCAGGCAAATTGTTTTCTGCTTCTCTTTAGTCCAGAAAGTTAAAAACAGCCACGCAGTTTGGTTGAGCCAAAAATCCTGCTCCCTCTCTCTTATAACACATTCACAGATTGGAATCATGCTGCAGTCGCTCTGTGCACGTGTGCGTGCGTGTGTGTGTGTGTGTTTACTGCAGCGTTAAGAAGCTACAGGGTAAAGTATTAGATACCTCTTTTCTGTGCCTATAATAACACGAGAAAGAGGATGAGAAGGAGGTAGCTGGAAAGACTGCACAGTAACTGAGTTAAACTCTTTGTCTAGTTTAATAAAAATCCTCTCCAATAAACATCTTTGAAGGTGTTAGATCCGCACACTGTCACAGATGCCTCCATCGTGCCTATAACCTACTACAGATGGTGATTGTGACACTAATAATATAACAGAGGCTCGGCTGCTGGATGTCTAGAATTTGATACAGCTGGCCGTCACTGTGTGCAGCTGATCTTCTGAGATTTTGCTGCACCATGGGGTTGTAAACTGCTACCTGCAGTATGGTGTCGACATGATGTACTATAGGTCATGGTTGACATCACATTGGCAGTCAATATGAATCTTTAGACGCAGGTGGCTGATGGATCTGCATGTCTCCGTCCAAAGTAAATGCATACAGTACTGTACTGTACGGCCATATGTATTGATGACTGACAGGAAACTATGACTTCAGAGTGAGTTCAGAGGAATGCATTAGCTGATTCCATAGCCAAAGCCATATGTCTACAGTGTATAGAAATATCAGAGAGCAATCTACAAGAAGACATTTTATTTGTCTTATTCATCTTATTTTATTTACCTCTGTGGCACAACATACGTTCACCCTATACTTCCCCGCCCCACCTCCGCGACTCAGCCTATCTCAGAAGCATTAGTTCTCGGTAGATTGATGGCCAGTTTGCAGAGAATATAAAGCCATAATGATATAGATTTAGGATCATTTCAGGAATTGATTTTTTTGGAAGCTAAGAGGGTGAAGCCACTTATGTCAATGCTAATGACCATTTCCACTAGCATTTAGGAGAACGGCCCATTATCTAAAAGCTCACATTATGGCAAATATGATTGGGAATGGAAGTTGTGTGCAATCCGAACTCACCTTGGACCGCTGATCTGCTCCCTCCAGTGCAGGGCTGGGATCTGAGCAAACACGTGTCTCTGGATTCCGTTGCAGCTTGATCTTATTTTCTGTTGTTTGAATTTATTTAAATCATTTCAATTGCAATCCATCGCAGAAATCTGGCAAAGGAATTTGATATGACCAGTGCTGGAAATAGAACTCGTGATGCTCAGCTTCCATCGCTGCACAATGTAAAAACACAACTGACCTGAGTCAAAAAGGAAAGAGTTGCGTTATAATTTACTTTGTAGCTTGTTTATCACATTTAGTCTGCCGGGGAGTTTGGGGGTTGGATTTCACAAAGTTAAGTATCTAGAGAGGTTGCACTCTGCCTGTTCAGATAGAACTTCTCAACTCTAACACAAGAGTATAGTTTTCACAGTTCACTGAGGCTGACCTGTCTAGATCTCTGTTTTGCGCTCCCTCTGTGGTCTGTCTTCCTTGATTCTGATGTTGTTTTCCAAGCCTTTGGTAACCCTGCTCTCAGCCATGACATTTTCTTGACATATTGATGTAGAGAAAGGGGAGCGCATACTCCAGCAAGGGCAAATGCTTTATTGCTATCAGAGACTGGAAAATCATGATTCTAAGGTTCACTTCAGCCTTCTAAGAAAATGGTTGTTTACGCTATATTTATAAGTGGTTGATTAAATGTAAATAAATATATAATGTATAATCATCAATTTTAGTTAACATAGATTACCCCCATCATGAAGCAGTAGAAGTATAAATTCAAATGATATCAGGTTTGCCAGACATCAGTATCCTTCTCTAAGGCTGGAAATCTGCCATATTCAAGGAAGTAATAGCTAAAACACAGACAATGATTTCCTGTATTATTAGTCCCCCTTCCTCCCTAGCTCTATGTTGTCAGTAAAGAATAATCTTTGTCTGTCTGGGGCTCTTAGGTTTCCACCCACTGAAGCATGCTTTTACTCTGCCTATACTATAGACGGACGGATGAATAGAAACTCTACAGGATGGGTTCAAATGGGCCATCAGTTAGACTGACCCTGACAGTCACCTCCCCCCGCTCCAGCCCAGCCTCCCCTGTTGCCTGATTACATGTACACACCAGCCCCATCTATCAAGCCATTGATTTTCCTGTCGGTCCACTTGTCTGCCTGTGGCTCTCTCCCTCTCCAATAAGGACTTCATTGTTTGTATAGTTGTTTATGGATGTCCCAGGGAGACTGAATATTATGTGTACTATAGTGCGCTATCCCTGGCTGCCATTTTACACTGCTTTCTACTTCACTTCAACATATAACCTGGCCACAACAAAGCCCACCAAAAGCCCAGTTGGGGCCAAAACACATCTATGTGGATTTTTCTCCAAATCTCTGCCCTTCAACCTTTTTCCACTTCCTGTTTTCCTAACATAATCGTTCCTTTTATCCCATGCTCTACCCTCTCCATCCACCTTCAAGTGACAGATGCAAGGCTGCTGGTTCTATTGACTCTGTTGGAGCCCACACTTTATCAGCCCCTCCAGTCCCCTCACCTGCCAGCAACAGTCCTGCTGCTACTGAGGCACTAAGCCAAGTTGATGGATCACGCCACTCCCTCACAGAACCTCCATGTCCCCCCCACTCCTCTCATCCATCTCTATACTCTATATACAGATCTGGAGAGGAGGGGCCAAATAAAGAAAGATCGCTTCCCTATGTCATCATTCCTACTCATGAGTTTGTTGCTGTCTCATTTGTTGAGTTTGTTTTTCTGTTGGCTTAAATTTGATTTTCATCGTCCCTCTCCCAACACCCCCCCCTCCCACTCTCTCTCCCATCCACAATCCCTTCCTCTCTTTAAGGTTCCTTATATCAGAAGTCCTCTGAGGCAAAAGACAAGAGTGATTTTGGAAATTCATGTGAGTTATTGTTTTTTTTTTATCATTATTTTTTTTATACATTATTTCTACATTCATCCTCATGTCTGTCTTTGCCTCTAAGCTTTATTGGCAGGTAGCGCACAAGGAATAGTCCCAGATAAATCATTAGAAAACATTACTTTTTTGCAGCAACATCTTATAAGTTGTATTTTTGCACACATAAAACAAAACAAGAAAATGTTTGCCATTGTTCTTTCATGTCCATCTATGTGTCATTACTGGTATTCAGTTGTTTTTTTACAGATACCCACCTCAGGGCATTTCCTTCTTTGATTTGCGTTCTGTCCCTTCTCATAATGTGTCTCTGCCAGCCAGCCGCCTGTTTACAGCCATGTTACTATTCTCTAACTCAGAGCTGACACTGCCCTTTACCCTGTTGCTCCTCATGAACTTCAGCCAGACACTTTGCCCTGCCGTCAGCTCAGGCACCAGGTCTGGCAAAGGATTTAACCTACTGTCTTTCTCTGTGTATATCTCTAATATGTTTCTCTCACCCTCCCTCTGTAAACCGCTGCGTCCTCACAGAGAATGGAGTGTTCAATAATCCCCTTCATTTCCATTTCTTGTACTTTTCCCTTTCCGACAATGGCTCATGTTCAAAGGAATGTATTAATCTAAGTGATACATTTTAATGCGTACACTTAGCAGGTTGCTGCCTTTATCATCAAAGCGTGGATGGGAGATTGTTCGACTGAGGGGATATATGTTAAATAACTGCAGGGAAGCTTGGCAGAGGGAGCACAGTGAAATTACATTTTCAGACTTTCATCATTGCCTCCCTGCTCTGTTTTCTGTTCATGTCTATGCTAGAGGAAGGATTAGAGGCCTTACATATATGAGGATATATCTTGACACTCCCCTTTAATGTGATGTCTCAGTTAAGGCTGAATAGAGAGGGCTAGGCCACACATTTGCTTCCTGGGGACTGAGGGGAAATGAAGTCTTTGAAATAACTACAATTTAGATCCCCCATCTCTTTAATTGTGGTCATTCAGACATCTTAACCTAAAGAAACGATGTGCTTTTTTAAAAATCACTATGTTAATACTGTGAGCTAAAGAGAATGCCCCGATTAAGGTCATACCCAATTTCATTTCAATAGAGAGTCTCTTAGCATGAAATTTAAACGTTGAATGGTATACTTGTTTGTTTACATTTAAAAACCTATTTATTCATATACATGATTAAACATCAAGTCAAAACTAGAGATAAAGGAGCTACGCACTTTGACTCTTGGAGACCAAGGATGTGATAAAAAACACACAACTTATGGCTTTCAATTGTCACAGAAGCACTCCCTTCTCTTGCTTTTCTCCTTCTACTCCTTTCTCCTCCTTTGTGCAAGAGAACACAAGAGACACAGATTGAGTGCCATCTGTATCCCTGAGACACATGAGGCTAATTTGCACAAATGCTCGGCCATCATGCATGCCCTGAAAGTGCTGTGTATGGATCTATGGCTGATGCTGCCATCTACTGGTGCAGATTCTGGACCATTTGCATACTCAAATTATCTAAAAAAACCAGAAATGTATCTCTTATCAAAATAACTTTCTTAATAACTTCCTTTGTAAACAAGAATGCGTTTATATGCTTTGGTCTTTGACTTTCTGTAGAGCCTCCTGACATGTATGGTGTGTATTCATATGCTGAACAATGTCACACATACAGGCTCACACATGCCTTCTGGCATTTCACTACCTCTAAAGAAGAGCTTCTCACCATTTGTCAACTTGGTGACAGTGAAGGACATTCTTTACCAAACACCACAGAGAGTTCAGACTGTCAGTAGGCATCCATTAAAAGGCCTGATCTGTAATGCGTGCCTGTCTAAGTCTGCCACTATATCCATGCCAGGCCTACTAATCACAGAGGTTTCTCCAGCTGGAAAATGGACAGAAAGACTCTGGAAGGAGACATAGATAAAAGACAATTTGAGAAATACAAGCTATGTCTAGATCTTATCTGCAGTATGTAAGAACAAAGACAGAGACAGACTCTGAACTCCAACACAGAGCACGGTAATTTGAAGATGAAAACATCTATATCTCCATCTTCAGAACTTTTGATCTCACTTCTGAGGCTGCTTGTTAGGACAGTGTGTCATTGGGTTGCACTGGAGCAACCGTCCCTATTAATTGTGCTGTCGTGCACAGAGTTTATCATCATTATCTCTGTTTTCTTGTTTCTTATTATCTTTATGATGCATGGTATAGAACCCCCTCTCAAACACAACACAACATGGCTTCATACAAGAAATATATTGAATGTTAGATGACAAACCTGAAAGTTGAAAAAGACCCAATGTTGGGCATCAACCTCAGGACTCTACAGTACATGCATTATTATCCCTTACAACTCTTGACAATTAAGAGTGTCCTATATTATTTTATCAACACCCAGAGCATTTGCCACAGCGGGCCAGCATTAACCACAATAAAAAAAAGAAGACAGGAGATATATATTTCCCAGTAGATGTTTATTAATATCCGGCTCAATCTTAAACCAGGATATTAGTCTGCTGATAATGGCTTCGTCACAACTCCTGCATATTGAGAAAGGAGGCTTAACACTATTGATGGGAACTTATGAGATCTTTAAAGACTATTTTTCTCTCTGTCTTTTGTCTCTCTTCCCCTCCTCCTCCTCCTCCTCCTCCTCCTCCAGTGGCCCCCAGTACAGATGATGTGGCTCTGTATGTGGGTATTGTCATAGCGGTGATCATGTGCCTGGTTATTTCTGTCGCCGTGGCGCTCTTCGTCTACAGGAAGAACCACCGCAACTTCGACTCTGACATCATTGACTCCTCCGCCCTCAACGGAGGCTTCCAGCCAGTCAGCATCAAGACTGCCCGCAAAGGTGGGGCACAGGCTAGATATATGTGTTTTTTTGTGTGTGGTTGCCTGCATGTATGAGTGTATGCCTGTGTGCACGTGTTTTATGTCTTGTTTTCAAATGCATACATGATTCCTTGTCTTTTACATCACCTGTGAGTGAGCTAGTGACCATCAGATGGCACTAGGGCTAGGTATCGTTTGAATTTTTCTGATATTTGTGACGACACAATACTTGAGTTTTATAAAAAGCCCTTTTTTCATTTAACAAAGCCAAGCTTACACGTGTTTAACAAAAAAACTAAAACTTAATATCTTAAATGTTGTTTCAAGCAGCCACACAAGAACTTTGCCTAAGTAACCCTCCCCTAGATGGCACACCTTTGTTGTCAGGCATTGGGAATCACTTGCATTAGCAACCCTTATCATTAACCTGGTGAGATATGTTTGACTCTCTGTGTGTTAGTGATGATGTGAATGTAAATGTGCCCTTTGACTGTAGATGAGCAGGGAGCTTGTGAGAGAAATACAGACAACAGAGAGGATGTTTGTGCGGGCGAGGTGATGAAACTATTAAAATGCTTGTCATTGTGATGAGAGGCCAAACTATGCCCCTTCATTAAGGCATAATAAGGCCAGTCTGTATGTCGCATATTAAACTGTAATTAGATTTGGGCTGGTGACGCAGGACTTAAAAGTAAGACCGAAGGGATGAGGACAGGTGGCAGTGAGCTGGACAAAAAGACAGCAGGGACACAGACAGATCAGAGTAATTGTGTTGTAAATAGTCAGTTGGAGAACAGGAAAAAGAAAAACTAGAGAAAATAACAGAGACAGAAACAGACAGCAGAGACAGGAAAATAAGATTTAAAATACTGTACAATTGAGAAGAATAGATGCCACAAATAATTGCTTGGGTATAAATGCCCAGCTTGTATTTAGAGCCAAAGTCTTTGCTAAATGTGCTCTTTCTGTCGTTGTCCTCGTCAGTGTGAGACTCACATCAAAGATATCTGCTAGTCCAGCACCAAACCAATGAAACAAAAACATTTGTAAGCAACAGGAACTCTTTACAAATATATTTAATAATTATGTTGATGTTAGAGTCTGGCTATCCAAATCAGTAGATGTCTGAACCAGATGACGGAAGACAGATGATGATGGACAAGCAAATCAAAACCAGTCAGTATGTCTGGGTCTGTACTGACTTGACAATGTCATTAGTTTATCCATTTAAAACCATTTGCATTTTAAGTAGTGGGAAGCTCAACAGATTGGCTTATTTTAAAAAACCCTATAACTGAACTTAAGTTTAACTTCAGTCAGTACATGCATAAGAAGGAGGTGATTATTGTGGTAATGGTAAAAGTACATATTTTCCCATCTCTTAATATATAACAGTAATGCATTACCAAACCTATATGTGCAATCATTGTGGTATTTTTAATAACACAAACACTACTACTACTACTATTACTACTACAACTACTGTACTACTACTAAATAACAATTTTTTCTAGACAACTAACAGAAACAACTTTTCTGAATTTTGTTGACATCTGTATCATTTATAAATTTTGTGTTGTTGGAAAACAGAGAGGGGGTGGAGGCAGTGGAGAAGCTGGATGACAGAAAGCTCACATTGCCATCGCTCCACCCACTCAGCCCAGCTATTGAACATTCATCCTTGTACCTACCGGGTAAACTGAGTGTTAGTGATGCCATCTGTTACTGATGAATCACAGCTGCGACTTGAACTTCTCTGACTGAGTAATGTTTCTTGGTGGTGAAGTGGACTTCCCTAATGAGTGAAAAACAAATGAGTAAAGCCAGGCGGCAGTCTTGCTGATTGCTGCCAACACTCAGACATACATTTCCTCGTGGTAATTTTGGTTTCAAGTTACCAGTTCCCCACATTCACAGTTGGAAAAATAGTATATGATGACCACAATATTTCTCTTAAGACATTTACTCTGCTTGACTGATATCACTTTCTTTTCTTTTCCAGCTGATCTCCTAACAGCACCCCCTGACCTGACATCAGCGGCCGCCATGTACCGCGGCCCCGTCTACGCCCTCCATGATGTGGCCGACAAAATCCCCATGACCAATTCACCTCTGCTGGACCCTCTTCCCAACCTGAAGATTAAGGTGTACAACTCCTCAGGCTTAGTGACTCCACAGGATGACCTGGGAGGGGAATTTTCCTCTAAACTGTCACCTAAGCTACCGCACTGCCTCCTGGACAACAGTGACAGCACGATGGGCCGTCGCACACAGACCCAGACGTTGCTCCGCACCAGGGATCCATCCTGCACCGCACTGGGCTCCTTCAGCTCCCAGGGGGGACATCTCATTGTGCCCAACTCAGGTACTGTACCAAACAATGAGAGGAAGTGTGTCACATTTCTGCATATTGATATTTGAGATACAATGAGACAAAATCTGTTGCTAATTTAAAGATATGCAGATACACATAAACATAGTGTAGCAAAGGAATAAATGAGTTCTGATTGGTGAGAGAGAGATCTGCTAATTCCAGCAAAATCTGTCATCTTAAAACACATTAGTTCTTTTGTCTGATTTGATTGGAGCTACAGGTTTTCATTTACTCTGTGCCTCTCCTTTGAGATGCTTTATGACCTCTACGTTTGTGTGTATGTGCATGTGAGAACACGTGACTGTACTGAAAGATAAACTCTCCACTGTATACCCTGACACAGAGAAGAGATCATCCATCAGCTCTTCCCATGTACTAAGAAGGGGCCATTTTTCATTCATTCATAATAGACTGATGATGATGATGATGGGCACTTGAAACTCTAGACTATTTCTTTGCCGGGCGCAGTAGTTTCCTGGTGTCTCTGCTGGTTGCCTGGCAAGATTCCAGTAAGTCACTGCACCCGGCCAAGAAATTGTCCCGTACATACAGTAACCCCTCATAAAACTGCTACTTGTAATTTTTACTGTTTGGTTTTTATACGGATTAAACAAACATGACAAACATGTTAATTACTGATCTTTGGAGGTGCGACAGGTGGATTTTGTCATCTTCAGACAGATCCAGTCTGTTTCTGCCTGTTTTCAGTCTTTGTGCTTAACTAAGCTTGCCAGCTTGGCTATAGCTTCATATTTAGTGGACAGACATGAGAGCAGTATCAATCTTCTCATCAACACTCTGCATGAAAGCAAATAATCGTATTTCCCAAAACTGTCGCTTTAAAGATTGACCTCTCACTGACCTGTTTCAACAGGAAATACATCTCATTAAAGGATGATACCATTTCATGGAACCTTTTAAAGTGAAAATCCATTTTACCACAGAACATGCATAATTTGTGCACCTTTAGTGTCAGATTTTTGACATGGAAAAAATATCACACTGCTAAAATGAAGGCAAGTTATGGCTTATCTGTGATGCAGTTAAGACTTGCTCCATCAGTCAGTAAATAATGGAGATTTTGGCATATTATAGCTTAGTCATAGAGTCAAGAGTTTTGCAATCAAGTGAAAACCATCTTTTCGGTATCAAGTCCCAAACAAACATGTACAATAACAGTTCCAATTATTAACGGCATCACATTTATCAATACACATGAAATGTGCCAAAACTAATAATAAAGAGTATTGGTAGGATACATGGAGTGAAATACAGTATAAATTGTGGTCTAGATGTGTGAGATCTGAGCTGCCTGTATTATACCTTACCATCTTTACCAGGATAACCTTTACACACACACACACACACACACACAGATGTGGCTTTGAAATAATATGCTAAACCAAATGTAACCTATCAGTGCATTGGCTGCACACGGTACGGCAATGGTTGATGGATATCTAAGGTGTGTGCACTAGAAGTACTGATGTAGAGGTGTACTGTTTCAGGCAGCTTACATTAGCCATGCTGTCCTCACTTCAAACACATGTGGGCTGTTTGTAACATGCCACAGATGCATGTTGACAGGCATAGACAAACTAGTGGAGACTTTAAAGGATACACCGACTTCTCAAGTTTCTTAAGTTTTTCTTTTTCGTTTTGATTCCTGTAAAAATGTTCTCAGCTGCTGGTTGTGCTCAGCCACCTCATCATGTTACATAGGCAGAGGGAGAGGAAAGAGCCCATTTGATATTTGATCTGTTCGTGTGTCTGGGTAATGAAATATTTTGTGGCACTGTCAGTGTGGCTGTTTGGTATTTTGCATCTTAAAATGCATTTCCCATCTCTTTGAAGCTTTGCTGTGAGGGAGAGTGGCAGTGTGCGAGACGTCCCCGTGGCAGAGTTGTGATTGCCTCGCTAGCTAGCAAGAGAAGCTGTCTGTCACCTTTTGAAAAGTTCAGTACAAGGACATGGGAAATCAATGAGCTATCTGAGAAACCCCCTCCAGAGAGAGAAAGTGCGTGTGTGTGCGTGTGCATGAGGTGGGAGGGAATGTGGGGGGTAGTGTCCTAAAAAACACATTGGACAGGACATCATATCAAATCAATCTGAGATGGAAAAATGTAAATCATGCTGGCTGCAGCAATATGAGAATGTTATGAAGAGTAGAGAGATCATTGATTTTAGAAATGAAATGTCACATCATTTCCTGATGCCATAGCAGAAGGCAGTAAAGTGCCATAGTTTTTATATGTGGGGCTGAGAGGAATTGCAATTATTATTATACTTCTCCAAGAAAAATAATTATCACTTTTCACTGGGGCTTTTACTGCTCTTTACTGGTGTGGTAATGTCAGTAATACATTGAGCTATATCCATTACAAGTAAATTGGTTAATATTTTACTTTTATATGCAAAAGGTAGAGCGGGAGTGGGTTTGTAGCTGAGATTCCCCATGTAAATATACATATGTAATACAAATATTTTTGTTTTTATACTGGTTTGATGTCCTTGTCTGTGCTCTCTCTGACTTTACACCTAACAAAAGAAACATATTAAACACAGTCATGACAGCCATTGACAGCACAAATAGTTGTAAAGACTCCTCTGGTCTACCTGACAACTCCCAACTCATATTTGTTTGTGTGTCTGTCTGTCTGTTTTTGTGCTCCCCAGGGGTGAGTCTGCTTATTCCAGCAGGGGCCATTCCTCAGGGCAGAGTGTATGAGATGTATGTGACGGTTCAGAGGAAGGACAACATGAGGTACGCAGTGCCGCTTGCCACATCAATGCCCCAGAGCTGTGTTTACCCCTGTCAGCTCCGCCATGTCACCCATACACCGAGACTGCTGTCACATCGCCACTAAACAGCATGTGTGTGTGTGTGTATGTGTGTGTGTGTGTGTGTGTTATTCTCTGTGCACCTCCAGGCCCTCGGTGGAAGATGGTCAAACAGTGCTGGGCCCAGTGGTGAGCTGTGGGCCCCCCGGAGCCTTGTTGACTCGGCCTGTCATCATCACCATGCACCACTGTGCCGTGTGTGACGGCCAACAGGATTGGCTGATCCAGCTCAAGAGCCATTCACAGCAGAACCAGTGGGAGGTGAGATGTGGGATGCACAATGAAAACTGTGCACTAACAGTAAACTAATGTCTGTCATCATGGTCAGGTTTGAAAGTGCGCTTTTGAATGATATGTTTGCAACCTAAAATATGATTCTCAAATGTGATTTATCCATTAAATAATCCACACTGCATTTGGTTGGTTGAAAATTCTACTCAGCAGTGAGCAAAGGGGAAAGGTATTGTGGAAAACAAAATGATGAAATGTCATGGGAGGATAGATAGTATGGAGGAGGTGAAGGGGATCAACTTCCCCTGCTTTGTTTGTGCTGCTCAGCACTCAGAGCGAATCCCCGTTGCAAACAGGTGCTGAAATAGTAAACCTCTGATAGCAGGGAACGGGCTGGGACTGTTTTCTCCCCAGACTGTTTTCTTGTACCTTTATGAATGCTTATTTTTGTTTGTGTGCGCCTGCCGTTGTGCGTGTGAATATGTGTGCTGTGTTTGTGTTTTTGGAAGCCCTGTGCCTGCAAGCTCCATCATTAACAGTGCTGATGATGATATGTTGGGTTGCTGAGGGCAGCAGTGTGAATGTTTTCCATCTATCGCCTCTCTCTTTCTCTTCCTCACTTTCTCTCTGTCTGTCACACACACTCACACACAGAACCAGTCCAATTCAGTCCAGATCATTTGTAGAGAAACTATACTTCCACCCTCATCACAAAAACTGCTTTAAACTTAGAAATGGTCCAGTTGTTATCTCTCTCCCCAAAAACCTCTATCAATATACACCTCGGATAATAATACAACAAACCTTGTTGTAGGAAGTTATTAGTGTATTTTTCTTACCTGTCAAGAGAACATGTCTGGGTAAGTTTTCCTTCCATGTGGTTTTTAATGAACTCTTACAGACAGGAGTGTGCAGAGAACTTTTTAAACGCAAAAGTGCTCAAAATAGAAAAACAAACCATAAGCATTTGTGTAGCAGCAGAGCCTAGCACAGCAAGCAGAGTGAAAAGGAGTACAAAGGTAATACAGAACACAAAAATGTTTCTCCTTTAAGAATTTGGATTTTAGTCTATATGTTGAAGAAAATGTTGGAGTCTATGCAGGCACACTGCACAGGCCAGTCGCATATTGAAAATCCAACTACTTAGCAACAGCCTAAATCCAATATACAGCCCTCTGTCAGCTCGTTATTGAGTAGTGGCTAGAATAACATCATTTTCAGGAAGTCTTTGCACACTCTCCACTGCTGATGTGAATGATATGACTTATGGAGCAGAAAAAAAACTGCCAGACTGGCCCCACATGCCTTTGTGACATTGATGAATTACTTGGGGGCAGCCAATAAAGCTCAGTGTAAGCTGAGCATTTTTAAGGATGAAATAACTATTGAACGGGCAAGCTGGGATATATATATATATTTTCTATTGGAGGATCTGATGACGTGTCTTGTCATTATAGATATTGCTATTGATGTAATCAATAGCAAGTGCACTTGCTATTGATTACATCTCTGACCTGCCAAAAATGCAGATGGTAATATTCAAGGTGACGACAGCTTCCTTTAAATGAACTTCTCTTCCCACTGAGGCCAGCCTCCATGCTGCATGTGTGAAATATTGCTTTATATGACATGCTCTGTCAAAATGCGTATTCATCACTGCAGTAGAAACAGGAGAGATAAGCTCCCCCTGAAGAAGTAATTCACGGATATATATATACCCAGTGAAAATAATCAGTTCCATTGGCATCCAGGACACCGCACCCCTCTCCCGTCGAAGCACACACACACACACACACACACACACACACACACACACACACACACGTGTCATTGAGGAAACATGGTGTTGTGATGATGATGAAGGCAGCAGGTCACATAATGAAGAACACGTGGGACTTTCTGCTTCAGTAACTCTCCTACAAAGATTTATCCTCCCACGCCACAAAAAAATCTCTGCTGATGATGTAAAAGATCCGTGAATAAATTATGCTGTGTGAGTATGTGTGTGTGTGTGTGTGTGTGTGTGTGTGTGTTTGCATGTTTGATTGTTTGTGCCTGCACACATATGTATGAAGCAAAAGCCTACTTCTCCACTGTGTGTTCTAATTATCCCCCAATAAGGAGCCCCAGTGCCATCCCCCAGGAGCAGTTAAAGAGTCTAATGATCAGCCATAATACTGCTGTTAAACGGCCTAGCTCACAATAAAATGCTGTAATTCCTCTTCTGTCTCTCATAATAGGCTGAATTAATGCCAATGTGCTGCTCACAGGAGTGTTTGGATTAGCGAGAGAAAGAGAGAGAGAGAGAAAGCAAGATCAAGAGAGAGGGTGAAAGATAGAGAGAGAGAGGGCCACATAAGCGTCTTCAGACCAGACAGTCCTAATGAAAGAGAAATATGTCCACGCATTAGTGCTATTATAGGGGTCAGCTACAAATGGTCTGGATACTCACTCCTCCATTACCTCACATACATAATGGCAGGGTGTCAGACATTAGTAGTACACACTTGTGTAAAGTGTAATATCTAAAAGGACACCGCTTATGTGAAAAGGCCATGGCCCTTGATTGTACTTTCCCCCTTAAAATGACATTTAAATCCAGTTCAGTTTCAATTAAACAGAATTGAAATGTTCTGTAAATAAATTGAGCATGGAACTAGACAAGCCATTTCTTCACGTCCCTGCTTCCAACTTAGCAATCAATTTCTAATTTGACAACAAAAATGTATGTCATACAAGTCAAAGTTTCAAGTGAGAATGTTGTGGGAGTTAATAATGATTTTTATCCACATTCTTATTGAACACCATGCCACAAGCAACAATTTAGTAATTACAAATGTGACAAATGAAGTTTAAGTACACTGTTTTTACAAACATACAAACGCACAAGATCAATTTTGTCACCTAAACAAAAAACTGAATAAACTTACATTCTGCTCAGTTTCAAAACATGTAAATGAGTAAACTGTGACTGTTTTTATGCTTCTGGTGTATTGGCTATGCATATTGGTATACTCTGTATTACAAACAAAAATCTAGGAGGAGATCTTTCAAATGACTAAGTAAACCTACAAATTGAGCTCAACTCAGAAAATTTATTTTTAGTGCTTTAGATTGAATAGTCCCATTTCTAGGGATGAAAAACATTAAATTAGATGTAGAAGAACATGAGTTTGAAAATGTGTCTTAGTGGGGACACAGAAAGCAACAGTGAAATGAAATCATAAGAGGAAACTTAGGTGAGAGAGCCAGAGTGACATTATTAATCTTGTCTTCTTTTGTTCTCATCTTTTTCCTTTTTAATGGTATTGTTCCAATTGCAAACGCTACCACACAAAACTCTGAAACCCTTGACTATTGTTTTGGTTTTTTTTAGCTTATTATCGCCCACACTTGTGTCACTTTTTCTTTCTTCCTGTCCACACCGTAGGATGTGGTGGTGGTAGGAGAGGAAAATTTCACCACGCCGTGCTATATCCAAATGGATGACGAGGCCTGCCACATCCTGACAGAGACGCTGGGTACCTACTGCCTCGTGGGCCAACCTCTCAGCGCTGCAACCACCAAGCGCCTCAAACTAGCCATTTTCGGCCCTGTCACCTGCCCCGCCATGGAGTATCACATCAGAGTCTATTGCCTGGACGACACACAGGACGCACTCAAGGTAAATACGCTGCAGGTTGCATGTGTGTATCCATTCTTTTGTCTCTCTGTGTTTGCAAAAGGTTACGCGGCGGAAATTAAATGTGTTTGTAAGCATTAATGATATTTGTGAGTGTGTCATTTTGAATGAATTGTTAATGCGTGTGTGTAGGCAAAGCCAGCAGATGAGATGTGGGAGGCGGAATGAGAAATCTTTGTTGGCGTGTCACAATAAGGGGTGACTAGCGCTTGCATTTGAATAGCGTCAAATGCTGCTCCTAGAAAGATGTAGCTGCTGCCCCAACACAAAATAAGCTACATTTATCCCCCTACTCTACTGTTGTCTCCTTCTGTTTAATACGTCCATCTACCTACATGGAGGAAAGATAAGGAAGGATTATCATACTGTGCAGGGATATTAAACACGGTTATTAAGTTTGGGAATGGGTAATGAGAATGTGATAGTGATCCTGCTGCAAGGACATTGAAGTTGGTTTCAGATGGCAGGTCCAGATTCAGGTTCATAAAGCCCTGAGAGAATGTGATCAATATACTATAAAAAAACCCATTTCATTTGTAAATGCTGCAGTAGTAAACAGGACACAACAGCAGTTTACAGCAGCACAAAAGTAGACTGATTTGTTTTGAGGTCAGTACGCATGGTTTCATATACTAATCAAGTGTGTGTTTGTGTATTCAGGAAGTCCTACAGATGGAGAAGCAAATGGGTGGAAAGTTGTTGGATGAACCAAAGACTCTCAGCTTTAAAGACAGCACCCACAACCTGAGACTTTCCATCCACGATGTCCCCCACGCGTTGTGGAAGAGTAAACTACTAGCCAAATACCAGGTAAACTGGTCGCACAGCCTTTCAGAAATAGGACTTTAACATTTTCACATGCTCTCTGACAGTTGACTAAAACTTCTCCCCTCTTCACCTCTCTGCAGGAGCTTTCCTTTCAGCTAGTATGGAGCGGTTCACAGAGGAACCTCCACTGTTGCTTTACCCTGGAGCGGTTCTCTGCCACCACTGTGGACCTGGCCTGTAAGATATGTGTGCGCCAAGTGGAGGGAGAAGGACAGATTTTTCAGCTGGACACTACACTCTCAGAGGTGGGGTCGATACTTAAATGTAGCCTAAACACTTCCATTTAACTTAAAGCAGCTTAAAAGAATCATTCTCCTCGTCTAGACCTTTAAAGATCAGTGCGACTTTTGAACCCTCTCGTCACCTGAGTTTTGCATTCAGAGATAATGCATTTCCTCTACCACTTTGCGCTCCTTATCGCTCTATTGTGAGAGATACTTGAATGAATTTACCCTCTCTCCCATGTCCTCTTCCCTCTTTTTGCAATGTTCACAAAGACTGACAGGGTGGAAGACGAGGAGTCTCGACCCTGCGGCCTTCATATAGTCCTGCCTATGACAGGCCAATGCAGAGCAGAGGGGGAACAATCACCCTCTAGTCGTGCTGTACTTGCTTCATAAAGGCCATCTGGCCAGGAGAATAGAGCTTGAGGGATGGAGGAGCACACAGGCTTTGTGCTCAGTAATGAGATAAATTACAGTACATGCAGTGCAGAGCTGTGTCCCCGCCTGGCCTTGGCTCATTTGTCTCTGGGTCTTGCTCTGGTTTCTGTAGCCAGACCTCCAGTACTTAATCCTCCAGATGCAATATATTTGAAAATCACTCAGCTTGTATCAATAAACAGATGGCAATAAAATGTCTAATTTTTTACTTTTTATACAACCCAGAAACAGAAACAGTCTGTGTTACAAATCCATTTGAGCTACATTATGTTTGGTTTTGTGAGATGATGTTAAATTATGTGCATGCAGCCTGCACCCTGAAAAAATGCCTACAATCTGTCTCTTTCTCTCTCTGCAGGATTCCCAGAGTATTGACACGTCTCTGCTGGACCCCGCCAGTAACATCACCACACTGGTGGGGCCCAATGCCTTCCGCATCCCCGTCTCCATCCGACAGAAGTTGTGTGGCAGTCTGGATGCACCACAGACCAGGGGAAATGACTGGAGGATGTTGGCCCACAAACTTAACCTTGACAGGTGGGTCGGTGAACAGGGGCAGTCTGAGAGAGAAAAGGCGTGAGACGGTGACTCAGATTTGGGCCCTCAGTGGTCACAGTCTGGCCACGGGAAAAAGACTGTCACCAGGCTTTGCTCACTTTTTAAGGGAAAAAGAAAGATGAAGTGAAGGAATACGTTTTTAAAATACATATACACAATCTCCCTATTCTTCAAAAAATTGTTTATGCGCATTTTGCCCAAATCCTTTTATTTTTCATTAGCAGTAGGCATCAAGATCATATGGTGAATTAAACCATAAACTGTGATTGTTCTGTGGGAATGTGACTCATTTTGATAAGCATCTGGTGATTTGAGATTAATTGAGCCGGACCAAACTGAGAGAGACAGAGAGAGAGAGAAAGATAGAATGACGCTGCACTTTTCAAAAACGTCACTCATGTGTCTTTTATAGTCTTGTGTGTGTGTGATGGAAGTACAGTGTGTGGCCATTTATAAGGTCCTAGCTCAGCGGGGCGGCCTTATCACAGTCGGCAGCTGCAGATTGACGAGACCACTGACAGAGTGTGGCGTGAAGGAAGGAGAGTGCAGACTTGAACCAACCTCTCATTCACAGCCCAAAGTGGTGATACGTACAGAACAGTAGTGTATACATAAGGCTCTTTAGTTTCCATTTTTATTTTTTCAAATAGAAGTCCAGGAATTTATGTGGGTTTATTTTTAATATTAAAAAACTGGGTGACAAACGGATTAGAAAAAAAAACATCTGTGTGAAAAATAGGATTTTAAAAATATCCTTTCAGCACAAATACTCTGAAAGTTAACTTTTTTTTTTTTTTACTTACTTAAAGGGACTTAAAGGGTGTGTAATCTGCAGCTCATTTGCATATTTCCCCCACTTTTATCTTAACTTTATTATAGATTTTTTTTTCTGTGCTGTGCTTGAACTTAATTTACACAAAATTAGCACCTTCTTGCAGCAGGAACCATCAAATCCACATAAGGCAGTTTTAAGCCGATTGGCCCCCAACAAAAATCTGGGTAATTTTAAGGGACAATCAATTTAAAAAAAAAAGAAAATGGTCATTGATTCTCGTATCGCAAACACAAATAGGTATATACATCAATGCTCATAAACTGTTTCCTGTCATGTCTGTGTTCTCTCTTTATTGAGGAGAAAGGTTATTGACCACAGACAGAAAAAATGGAAAAAGACACTGAAATGTGATACCTGTGCAGATGGTGGAGCTAAAACAGGTTGAAATCATTATTCAAACCATGTCAGCACACCAGCCAAGTCTTGTCTTCTAATTCAAGTAAAGTCATTCATCTCTGTTAAACATTTACCTTCTTTCGCTAACCCATCCCTCTCCATTTTGTCACAATCATTCATCCAGGTATCTTAACTACTTTGCCACCAAATCCAGTCCTACGGGAGTGATCCTGGACTTGTGGGAGGCCCAGCATTTTCCTGATGGCAACCTCAGTCGTCTGGCCCAGGTACTGGAGGAGATGGGACGCCATGACAGCCTTGTTCCTGCAGTGAATGAACACTGACATCTGCCAAACCAGGGAATGTGTCATTCCAGGGAGGAAGAAGACTTGAAAAAAAAATAAGAGAGGGGGACGCCCAAAAGCAGGAGAGTCATTCGGCACCACGATGACAAATGAACGTACACACTCACAGATACTGCGCATGTGCGCACTCAGAAATAAGACGATAGAAACAGCTAGGTCTACTCAGCCATGACCCAGTTAAACATTGGCAACAAAGGGTGTAAAAACTTGGAGGGTAAACAAGAATCTCTGCCAGTCATTTCTCTCTGGCTGCTCCTCTCTCTCTCTGGTACAACAACTTGATATTTTTGGCTATAGTGTCCTTGGAAACAGCTGTCCGGTTATTTGGATGGACTGTGCGGATATGTGTGCCCTTGCCATAGACAACAGTCTGAGTAGTGAGACACTGTCAGAGGTCAAAGGATCAAAGGAGCAAGGCTTGGATCACAGGAAGCATCTCTCACTCTCCAAAATCAATCTCCATAGCAACTCCATGGACGAGTATGTGTTCTGTGATAACATAGTATTTAATAATATGCCTATTTATACATATCCTTTTTTGTATTTGATGCTGCCTGTTATTAGCTGCGTCCTCACATTTTTGTTTCTTCTTTCATTATGTTTGACTGTATCATAGCACCTCCTGGTGGAGACTTGCAGTAACGACTCACCCTGTCAGCCACATTTACATGTACAGAAGGAAATCAATGATGTAATCATTTTACAGTTTTAGCGTTGCTGTCGTAACTACTATTAATATTTTTTATTCACGTTATGTATAATTATTGATTTTCTATTATGTGTGTTTTACATGATTTGTTTAAGTCTTTAAAATATTTTTGATAAGTTGCATTGGTTATGATTTTTCTTTATTCTTTTTTTTGTGCATGTTTATTATCAGGTTGTTTGGCTAATTACACCAGTCTGTTACCCTCTAAATAATAGAGGGTGGGTGATCGAGACTATTTTCCCATACTGAATAAAATTCATGACTGATGCTGATGATTTGTATGTTGTTAAAGATATCATCTACGTTTAAGAGACCAGGCAGAGAGGAGGGGTAGATGCTGTAGAAAAGGGAATCAAATGAGTATATTTTTGTAGGACCAATGCAACTGCTTTTTACCAAATAATTGACATACAGTGTATGAGGTTAAATTTAATACAGAAGGTGATCGTCTAAATATCAAATGTCATTTCAGAAAGTGTCATTTCTAGTGTTCAGGACTGAATGACATTCATCATGTGATTTTGGAGAACGGAGATTTTAACTCAGACTTCTGTGTTTGTACATTAATGACAGAAGCCATCAATGTTATGACACTGACTCTGTGCATAAAAAAATAGTGATAGTCGTAAATGCAACATTCCTTTGATGCAGCAGCACTTGTGACTGTTCTTGGTTGGTTTTTGATTTTTTCTTTTTTATGGCAGTTGTCCCAGTTTTTCGTAAAGCCGTCTATGCAAACTTTGCATCTTTCTGAAACAATCTTTACATTCTCAGTGGGCTAGCCTTTGCATTCCCTAGTTGTTCTTCAGCTTCATGATTATTATTGTGTATAGTGAGAATGTAGCCTGTCTGTTTCTGGCACTCATGATGTTCCTCGCAACTGCTTGCCTTTCATCTGTCAAGTTATTGTACAAAGTGTAAGAAAGAATTTTTAAGACTAATAATAAATTATATTTATATGCAACATTGAAAATGGAGCATGAGGATCTCATTTGTTTAAATTGTGAGATTAATAACATGGATCTTACAGCAGCGTTCGACATAAATAGACAAGCCTTCAAGACACAGTCGTTTTATTGGGGAATGTTATCCAGATCCACTCATACACTCATTAATCACATATGTACAGATTAAATAAGGCACATGCCATAGTGGTAGAGTGGACGGGACATATTCTGTACACAGATAAATCATCAAAAACATATTTTAACATCCAATAAGGAAATAATTATCAATAGATGTCAGCTCAACTATGTACAAATGAATTGTGAGTGGAAAGAAGAGACAGTGAGGGACAGCAAGGCCTCAGTCTCAGCTCTGAAGGACAACCAAAAATTCACAAATTCATCAATGACATAAGTGTTTTCTGTCAGAGCTCTTATTTTAATATTGAAATAAAATGTACATAGAAATACTATATAGAAAAATGTGATATCTGTTCTGCTGGACTTGTTTTTTCATTAATTAAGTCTTATTCTGCTTTGTTCTGTAATAATAATAATAACAATAATAATAAAAATAATAATAATAATAATAATGTCATTGACAATAAGGTCACTGAGCATGAATTAGACATTTCTTTGGGTGAATGGATGGAGTTGACAGTGACAAAAAAAAAAAGAAACATGAAGGCAGCTGTGACAGTACAAAAGACTGCACATAGAATACTGCTATATGGCTTTAGAAGGGCAGAGCAGGAGCTTCCTCTGTTTAGAACTGATCAGAGGGATTTTAGTCCTCCTCTTTTGCAAGGGTCCCTGTCCGTCTGTCAAAATGGACAGTCTGGACCCGACAACCACTCAGCTTTCACAGAAAGCACAACCTGAAAACTTGGTCTGAGGCAGAAGTGGCTCAGACAATGGGAGGGCAGATCTCCCCTGACATAATAAATCTTTTGCCTCTTTTCCGGCTCCCCGTCTATCAGTCACAGTCTCTCCCCCCCCTTTCATTTATTGGCCAGTGTAAGTGGCGCTGTGCCAGTGGCAGTGACAAGTCTCTGGTGATGAGAGCATCTCACTTGACTCTCTGTCACAGTTTGATGTCTTGGGACTCTAACATCTTCGCCAGGGTCTTCTTCACCCTCAGGGCTGTGAGGCGAGAGGCCGGGTTGTGAGCCCAGCACTCCGACATCAGTTTTCCAAACTGCCGTAGACACTGGAGACACACATGTACATATACATAAGATACAACAAAACCTTTTATAATGGGTTCGCAAGTTGGGATAAATCCCCTTGGCAGATGTGTATCCTACAGCATAACTTATCTTTTATATCTAGCTCTTTAATTAATCAGAAGTTCGACCACTTAAATCACTTACTATTATTTATAACTAAACCTGATGGCTTTTTATTATGCGAGATTCTCATGACTCACTCACTTTCTAATAAACCACCTGTTCTGCAGTTATAAATGTTGAGGAGAATATATACCAACCAAATAGATTTTTCCCAACCTGGCAACCCCAGGTGTTCTTTTTAATGGCTTATTACTGCTCTATGAAAATGTAATAAATAATTTATCAACCATTTATAAAGCCATTAGTTACAACATACCGAGTCTTTTAAAAATATGCGATAATTAATATGCTAATAATTTAGAATACCTCATCACTGCTCCACCGATTAGCAAATGAAGGTCTTTGTTTCTTAATGCAGACGACTTCTCTCATGTCCTCGTAGGAAGGATCAGTGGGCACAAGGTCATGATAGGGCAGCTGATACTCCTCCACAATGCCTTCAGGAAAAACAGATATATGTAGGAATCAGTATCATTAAGAAAACATCTAGACATGTAGCAATCATGATTAAAGAAAAATGTTTTGTACTGACCTCCAGAGATGCAACGTCGGGCCATCTCCCAAACGATGAGGCCAAAACTATACATGTCAGCCATTATAAAAGACTGGAAGTAGTTCCTGTTCAGGGTCTCATCCAACACTTCAGGCGGCATGTAGCGCTTCGTACCAACTCGTAGGTTGGGAGGGATATCCACCTCATTGGTGTCACTGAGGCAGGGAAGAGAAATGGATTAAAAACATTTCAGGAAATGTCCAAGATACTCCTAAACTGCATTAAAAATGAGTGCTGTGTGTCCAAAATGTAGGTTGCACCTGTTAAACTTGACAGCCAGTCCAAGGTCTGCTATACAGCAGGAGCCGTTCTTTTTCACCAAGATGTTTTTACTCTTCAGGTCTCTGTGTGCGATGGCTGGTTTGCCCTGTGTGCCATAGATCTCAGTGTGCAGGTGACAGAGGCCTGATATGGAGGAGTAAGACAGTTTCAGCAGAGCCTTGACGTCTAAGGTGTTGGACTTGAGGTAGTCGTATAACGATCCATTCTCATGGTAGTCTGTAATTAGGTAGAGCTGAGTCCATGAGCCGGTTCCTTTAATATCTGCCGCTATGAATCCTGGAAGTTGGAAAGAAGCGATGAGAGGAATGAGAAACAGGCATGCACATAGCACACCAACAGTAAAGTCAGTCCTTATTTTTATTTTTTTCACAATATTTATATTTCCTTACCCAGTATATTGTCATGTCTCATCAAGAAGGTCTGATATATTTCAGTCTCTCTGAACCAGCTCTCTTCCTCTGTGGTGAAGAAGACTTTAACAGCCACTCTCTCTCCTCTCCACTTGCCCATCCAGACCTCTCCGTATCGCCCTTTTCCAATCTGCTTAACCATCTGAATCTGCTTGGCGATGGTGCGCTGCACCTGGCAACAGGTTATTATAAAAAAAAGTGTGATTTATTATGCCATTTCCCTTAAAAACCACATTTTAAAAACATCTTAACAGAAGCATAGATCATTTGGACATCATCATCACAATCACTTTTTCCCCTGTTATTAGTGCTGCAATGGAAAGCATTTAAAATTAACATTTTATCTTATGTGGGCCTTCTGTCTCAATGTGCAAAAGTAGAGTTGGGTGATAATTTAGTTTTTGTTATTTGTTATGTTATTGCTTTACAAAACTCACAAAATTTTACAAAATTATTCCAGACAAATTGGGATTTAAAAAATGTAATGCAGAGCGTTTATTGCACTCGAAATCAATGGGATAATTTCCGTGGTAATTTTGCATATATCTGGAATACAGTAATATATATTTACACTTGATAAAATATTCATAATAAAAGCATGAAACGGATTTCATCCATATCACCCAGCCCTAGATGAAAGTATGAGACAATATAGTCATAAATTACACTGTTCTATGAAGGCTGAGCTTGAGATGTTGAGGCAGATGTGCACTGATTTTTTCTTACCAGTAGAGGGAGTCCTGACCCAGAGCCAGACCCGATGCTGCGGGAATGCTCTATCAGGTCCTTCAGGGACTCCCCAGGGGGGATGTAGGTCTCCTCCTGCTCCAGGTCGATACTGTAGCGTGGCCGTGACTCCTGGCGCTTATATCTGCCACAGAAGGGTGATACAATGTTTACTACCTGCACATCAGGAAGTGTGAATTTGTTGATACATGCATGAGACGGCTACAAGATTCCTACTTGAAGTAGCAGAAGACGAGGATGAGACCGAGGATGATACTGCAGACTGTGACTGAGATGAAGAGAGCCATGTACTGGATACTGCTGTCAACATAATCTAAAAAAAAAAAGAAGGAAAAAAAAAGGGAAGCTGTATTAATAGCACTGTCGCCTCACAGCAAGAGGTTCTTGGTTCGACCCCACCGGTCGGCTGGGGCCTTTCTGTGTGGAGTTTGCATGTTCTCCCCACGTCTGCGTGGGTTCTCTCCGGGTAGTCCGGCTTCCTCCCACCATCCAAAGACATGCAGATTAGGTTAATTGATGGTTCTAAATCGCCCATAGGTGTGAGTGTGAATATTTGTCTGTCTCTATGTGTCAACCCTGTGATTGACTGGCGACCAGTCCAGGGTGTACCCCGCCTCTCGCCCAATGTCAGCTGGGATAGGCTCCAGCCCCCCCGTGACCCTCTGGGGATAAGCGGTATAGATAATGGATGGATGTATTAATATTGTTATTTTATTATTTTACCAGCCCTAAATGTGAATAATTATACCCCAAGTAAGATGGAAAGACTAAAATTAGAACTGATGAATAGGTGGTGAGTCATTTGTTCATTGTTATCTCCTCCAACATCTGTCTAATTTTCATTGGCAGGGACAAGCTCCTTTTCCCCTTCCTCCCTCTAACCCTTCCCTGCACCCCCCTCTCACAGCGTGTGATCGATCACATCCCCTTCCTGAATCCCACAGATCAGCTGTCACACTGACATCGCTACAGAAACCCCAGAGGCCTAAAGCAGCTCTGGGACTCTAGCCTTTCTGCCATGCTCCTGCCAATCAGACACACACAAAAACAAGACGCATGAACACAGGGGATACTTGAAGGTGTACACAGAGCCACGCACACAGTAAGACGGACTAGTGGACGAAGAAAAACTGCATGAACAGCAAAGTGTCCTGTGAAGTTAAAAAGGATAGCGCTGGCTCTTACCAAACCTTTTTGGAACAATGTTGCCATGTTCTCAGCTCTCAGTGATTTTTTTGGTGAGTACAGTGTTATCATAGCTGATAGAAATGATGGCCAAAACTATGAAAAAAAATTCTTTATTTTCTTTCCAACTGACAAATGTCACTGTTTGCTTGAAGGTCAAAATGAAGTGTGTGAGGCTGTGTAAAAGCGTAATGGTGAGTTTGTGCGACAGAGACGGAGAGTGCGCGAGAGAGGGAAAGAGTGTGTGCGTGTGTTGGTGTGTTGCGGAGTAACAGATGGACAGATATCTCACATCCGTCCCGAGGCAAGAAACTCAAGCAGGCCCTGGGGAGAGGCTGTCCTTTTCATTAGAGGGTGAGAGAACAAGCCAAGGCTGCAGGCTCTGTTTCACCTGCCTCTCTCTCTTTCTCTCTCTCCCCCCCGGAGCAGCATGTGCCACTTCACTCCAGCACCAAAATGTGGTTTGTAACAGTTTAAACTGTCACTACCCATCACCACCCAGCGTGGACTGAATGAGCACGTTCTAAAAGCCACTCACGCTTTAAAGTGGGGCAGGATTTCAGTGTGTGAAAACATGTGTGTGTGTGTGTGTCTTACCTGATGTCATGAGTGGAGGAAGAGTAGGATGCAAGTCTCTGTTGCAATAGTCCTGATCTGTGCAACACTCGAGAGCTCTCCTCGAACGTGCATTCCACGTGTCCTATCACACACACACATACATGCACGTAAGCCACATGCATTTCTACATAACCCTAATGAAGACACAAGAGTAGCGAATATTTACAGCCACAGTTATTCCTAATGAGAACATTTTATACCAAAAGTTTTTTCCACTGTGTGTAAAGATAGCAGGGCTGGACAAGTCTGATTTAAATAGGTCTCATAAAGAGCTGCAGTGAGTCAAGGAAAGCTCATAAAGACTTAACGGCTCATGAAGAAGGACACACATACACAGGCAAGTGCGAGTATTCATCCAGGCAGAAAAACACACACATACATACAAACACACATACAGCTGACTTACTCTGCACTGGAACTCGGAGCCGGCAAGACCCAAACAACCTGCAGTGAGTTTCGCCGGACCCCCTCCCTCCTCCTCCACCATGGTGAAGCAGTAACCATCAGTCCTACCAAAATGCACATACATCATCATATAAGTAAACATCGCCTTGGAGTCTTTTCATCCATTTCTTCTTCTTCTTCTTCTTCATCATCATCTTCATAGGTGTTGGGGTTCAATAGTATTTTACTGAATCTGAATCCAGTATTGAAACCAACAGTAAATCATTTTTCAAATCTGTTTATCTTTAAACTATTATAACAAAAGTTCTAAAACTGAAAATATTCAAGAACCGAAACTCAAAGATTTTGACAGATAGATTGTTAGGACAAACTTAATACTCCTCAGAGTACTCCACCGATTTAGCATTCTGTGTGTGCGCGTGCGTGTGTGTGTGTGTGTGTGTGTGTGTGCGTGTGTGTGTATTCTATTTTCTGCTTTTCTCAGTTTTATATGACTGCAAATGGAGCATATGGGGGTTTTAGACGGTTGGTTACCTGGGGTCTAAGAAACTGTGGTGAGCATTTAGAATTTTTATGACATTTTATATCCTAAACATTTGAGTGAAAAAAATAATTTAGACATTAAGTGATAATGAAAAAAAGTCATTAGTTGCAGCCTTAGAACAACATCAGATCAATCATGATCAACAATGACTCTCAAGCATCGATATTAATATAATAATATTCATATATTCATTATGTGCACCTACATTTCTGTAACATACAGCACATGCCGTATGCACGAGTATTAATCTCTCTAATGTGAGTGGGTTGGATAATGAAAGTGACACAGTGATAAGCTGTGTCTAAAGAGGCTTGAGGAACCTCATTAAAAGTAGCTAAAGTAAACATTTGCGTACGTCTGATCAGGTAATTAGACGTCTCTCGGGTAATTACTTTGGATAATTATTTGTGTTGTCTTTTAATAGCCTTGATATAGAGAGTTATTTTTATAGTCTGCGTGTGTGCACCGGTGTGTGAGCATAGTTTCGTGTGTGCTTCACCGTACACGCAAGTATTGTTGACAGAGTCTTCGGGGCAGTGGTCGTAGCAGTGACACCAAAGCATGTTCTGAGGAGAAACTGTGGCTGTGCTGCTGCTCTCCTCCCTTCGCTCAGATCCCCCCTTCCATCCGTTCTTCAGCAGCATGGTGTCCAACATGTTGGCTGTACACACACACACACACACACACACACACACACACACACACACACACAGAATAACTGGACTTAGCACCACAGCAGACCAAAACATCTGGACACTCCTCAGGCTCCAGCAAAGCCAGAGGAGTAAAACTTAACTACACATACCTCAGGAAAATTAAATAAAGCACCATTTCTGCTCATTTCAATTGGGTCTTTTGAATTATATATACGCACACACATATATAAAGCATCCGAGTTCTGTCTGCCTTGGCACCGTTACCATGGCAATGCAATCCACAGAAAGTGTAAATAGGTGCTGCTGAAACCCTGCTGTTCTGGACTTGACTCAATGTACCTGCATGAAGTCTGGAACCAGAATAACACTACTCAACAGAAAGAAGTCTTTGTGCTCCGTTTGTGTGCCCACAAGTGCTTTTGAAATGTGTGTGAGTCTGCGGTACATTACTGCAATATTAAAGAGAATTTATCTACCATAATTTGGCACAGATACAAAACTTTTAGAGCCTGAGGTTTATAATATCATTAATGGTATTCTTCATGTTAATCACTTTCTAAAATAAATTAAATCCTCCAAACCAACAGTAGAATTTAATGTCAACAGAACTGATTATCATGTTTCAATAAACCTGTCAAATGCTAAATTAGTCTATGATGACATTTTAGATTGTGTATATTTTATCACTCCTTAAATATATAAAATATATACTAATAAATATACAAACTCTCCAAAGACAGTTGACAGACATAATTTTGCTTTTTTAGTGATGAAAATGATTATGAGTATAGGTCACTGGATATATGGGATGATTTAGTGTTTATCTTCTGAGACCAAAACATACACAATTGAGTCAAGCCAAGGAAAGTAATACAGTACAGTTGTACTCACATAAACAAAGAGTAGGATAAATATTATTGCTCTGGACTTGCTCATCCTTGAAAGTGAAGCACTCCTTGAAACATATATACTGAACTCAAATAATTATACTATATACTGAAAAACTTACATTAATAAAGTTCACAGTCAAATGTTTAGACAAATGTGAGTTAATTATTTGATTTTAAATGTCTACTGTTAAATAGGTTCAATAGGTTCAATGTGTTAAATGTGCGACCTTTTTTATCCTTACTATCAAGTAATTGAAGCTGCGTACGTTCATCAGTGGCGAATAAAACCAGTTCAGACAGCAGCTTGTCCCTGAAGACATCTGTGGTCAGAGAGCTGAACAGTGTTGTGCCACACTAGATGAATGTCTTCCTCTCACTCCCTCTCTTTCTTTCCTCTGCTCTCTTTATTATAATATTTATATTGTAAAACTGTAGATTTCCAAGAACAGTGAGATCAAGTTGTTAATTTGCAAATCCCGAGCTAGTCTGCATGACAAGGTACATTCACAAGCAGCTATAAACTATGAAAGCTGAGACATCAAGACATCCCAGACATCACTGGTGTATATCCCTACATTACCTCCATCCATGCATAAAATCCAAGAATAGCGTCCTTATACTGTGGATGGGTTTCATTATGATAGGTGTAAACAGATCTAAGAAGTGCAACAGCCTGAAAGCCAGCCAGCCATTGAAAAACGGGACATGAGTAATCCTGCAGAGGACTACGTGATGAAAAGGCTGAGTGTGGTATAAACACTGACTGTTCTTTAAGTGCTATTGTGTGTCCTTCCAACCTAATCTGTGTTACTGTTTCTGTCAGAGGGGAAGTTTGTGAAGGTGTTCTGATCCTCCCTCACAGTGGCCTTGGTTTGTCTATCACATGTGCTTTGCAAGTGTCCAAAAAAACCCAACCAAAAACAAAACACTAGACAGGAACACTTCATGAATTTGTCAGGTTTTCAGATACATTCTGTCCATATCAGCTCTGTGTTATTTTAACTGTAAGTGAGCAAAACAGTGGCAGGTCACTTCAGAGAAAAATGTTACAGGAAAGCTGGCGTCAGGGAAGAAGAATCCTGCATTGGAGTAAAAAGCGAATGAAGCTTGTATATCTACAGCATTGAAGAGATGTCACACTAAAACTTTGATGATCAAGAGCTGACCTGTAAAGCTAAGTCAGAGTACTGCCTTAGAAATTCACAACATGGAGCAGTGTTACCAGTCCAGGTAATCAACATCACCTTCCTATTTGAAGTAAATTGGAATGCAGCAATAATTAAAAAAAATAATAAAGCAAATCATGCAAAAATGCACTTAATTTGTTTTCTTGTTTTCTGTAAACATGTTCAAACCATGTGATGCACAGTTTAACATGCAGTATGCAAAGTGGCAGCACATGGGGAGTTTGTCATGCTTGGTATATAAGAGCAGGTTTACAACAGAGTCACCGTGTGTTCAACAAGAGGCTATAGGATGTGAAGCCAGCAGGAGACTTAAGGGAGAGGCCATCTTTGTTACGCGTGGTACAAGTGCTACTAACGGAGAGCTTTTCTTCCTAAACTAAAACACCACATTAATAAAGAAATAAAAACATCCCAAGTATAAAATCACCAAATTTTATTAGTTTCTAATACTCAGAAGATACCCTGCAAGTAAATAGTCTCAAAACATAACTGAATAGATTTTTGGTATATAGATCGACATATTAATAATAATAATAATAATAATAATAAACCACACATTGTTTCTCACACGTTAGCACATAAATGCACACACTTCGTTTTCTCTTTGTCTCCGTTTTACACACACACACACACACACACAAACATACAAAAAACAGACTTACTGTGTAAACTAAGGGGCACACTCAAGGACACCCCGAAATCTGATCTGCATCCCCCGCACATTCCACAGCCTGTTCCTCAAACTACAAACACACACACACACACACACACACACACACACACACACACACACACACACACACACACACACACACCACACACACACACACACACACACACACACACACACACACACACACACACACACACACACACACCAAGAGCCAGTGTAATACACAAAAGTAATTAGAAGTTACAAACAGCTGGAGAACCTTCAGCCACAGCTCGTTACCATCAGTGGCTCTGCATCTTCGGGCACTTCCGCACTGGCTTCAGTATCTCCAAATGTATCTGCATTTGATGACAATTCGTCGGCTGTCTTTATGACTGTGATTGTCACAGTCTCTTTTCATTTCTGCCGGCTGTGGATGAACAATATAAGCATGGCCTGTGACACGTCCTCCCTCCTCACTTCCAGTCAAGTTTTCCGTGGTGACAGAGGTAGCATGACTGAAATGTGCGTCATTCCTATGATGATATTAATGGCACATGGGAACTAAACTGACATTGAAATTCCCACAATAGATCCAGATGTTTATCCAGTAGCTCTCAATCTATATTATTTTGTATATTTTTAATGCTGCATTTTCTAATATCTTTTTCCTTTGCTTGCCTATCCGCATTTTATGTCCAACTGTCCTGTAAGAAGGATCTCTTTGAGGCCAGTTTTCATGGGGGCTTTTCCTTGTTCTCACTGAGTGTCTAAGGTTGGGGTTGTCTCACTTATTGTTTTCATAAAGTTCATTCAGAACGTAATTGTGAATAATGGACAAACAAGTATGACCTGCCATAAATTGACTTGTTATAAAAGACTGGAGTTTTTAAATATACGTGTTTAATAATATACAGATTTTTCAAGGGCACATCTTTGTGCTGCACAAGTGAGTGTCAGATATCACGCACTACTGGATAAAGCATATGACCATTTCATACCAGTTCAGGAATGATGATGAGAGTGTTTATCAGGCTTTAACAGTTGCCGAGTCTTAAACCAAGGTACACCTCTACCTGGATGATTAGTGTATGGTAACAAGCGCAAAACAAAAGCGACAGCAAAAGTAGAAAAGTTAGAATGTAATAAAACTGTTCTTGCGTTAAGTATGTTAAATGTTTCTACATTTGTAGCTTATCTGTGTACTGATGTGCACCGTGACAACATTTATCTGAAATTGTGTCCCATGAAAACAATAATTCACTTGACTTCACAGATATACAGTACATTAGAACATCCTCTATTAATCTCTAAATTTAATTCCTGATAACTATTCACATTGTCCAGGGCTAATCTGAATTGAATGTGCACTAGAGATAGAAGTGTGTGATGTGACCCTTACATGCAACTAAAGTTGTAATCCAGACAGACACTGGCAATCAATAAATATACTGTTATAATACTGGGTTTTGTTTTTCCATCAAGAGATAACTGGAAATCAATGCAAAACAGAATTACTGCAATTAACAGTGATAAGTTGGGAGAGAAATGTTGACAGGGGAATTTCATTTCCAGGAAAACAGAGAAAAAAAATTTCTGTATAAAGTGTTCCAATTAACACGGTGGTTTCACAAGAGCCGACTTCACAGCACTACAGCTATTTAATCTGTGAGCTGTGACCTTCACACAGACTGTTCATCACAAGAAAAGAGAAGGGCATGAGAGAAAAGGGAGATAAGTTACTCCAGGTGGCTATGATAAATCACCTCCTCAAAGGAGACATCTTCCCCAGGGTCTCCAGAGTGCACTCTGACCCCAAGGGGGTCACAACCAACCTGCAAAGGGGCCATACATCCTCCTCCACCCTACCACCACACCCTCATCCCTCTTAACCCCCTACAGGCTTCAAAGGCCTCTGCCACACGAGACACTCACACATGTGCACATATTGTACACACACACACACGAGAACGTATCTGTGGAGCATATTCCACACACTCTCCTCCTCCTCTGCTGCTACACCCACATCAGGTCATCTATTTCCACCGCGCAGCTTCCAGCAACCTGTTCCGTGTTTACCGGCCGTGACCAGACTGCCTTTGTGGAGGAATGTGATGGTCACTTTGAGGCTCCCACCACCCGCAGCAATAATGCCACAACAAATTTATGGTGGGGGGGGGGACCTGTCTACCGTACCCCAGCCCCACCTTCAGATAAACTAGCTCAACTGTCAGGGATTCACACTGGCTGCACAGAGAAAACTTTCCACAGGGGTGTGAATACAGCGGAGAGCTGCTATATCCACAACAAAATAGTCAAACACAGAAAGGCACAGACACAAACTGACTTTTGCTGCTGTATATTCCAAGAAATGCCAAGAGCAGAAAGAGACTGACGCACTTCATCATAAAGTAAAAAAAGTATTGTGATTGAGATTTATTAAACTTAGACTTAAGCAGAAAATCCTGCATATGAATGTATGAATGATCTTGTATATGAAAGGGTAAGACAGTGATTGGATAATCCTCTGAACCATATTATGGGGAATATACATACACATTTTCTTTTCTTTAAAAAACAGCATGCATTTCTCAGCAAAATTAATTTCTGTGATCAGAAAAGATTACTGTATAAAAAAGTGTTTTTGCCACCTGAATATTTTCATCTTTTCCCATTCTTGTAGATTATACATTATTTTTTAATGTCTTTGTGAATCTCTGTAATTTTGTGAATGCCTTTTCCCCTTGTTTCCAAATAACAATGCAATACTTGAACCTAACAGTAAAAATGAATCATTACGTTAAATAAAATACAACACACATGCTTGAATGTTTTACTACACAGCAGCCATAGAGAACACATGCAGAGCTGGACAATATGCTGTACCTCTAATTTTTGCACACAAGCTCACACACACAGACTGATAGACACAGAGCATGCTGACATGACCAAGGCTTTGTACTGACCACATTGTGTGTATGCGTGTGGCGCACATCCCTACACACTATCTCAATCCTATCTTCTCTTATTTATTCCTGCTTCTTTGAAGTTCAAGATATATTTTTTAACATTGTCTATCCATAACGTCCATCAATTCATCTCATCTATCTATCCATGTGGTTTGGACTTACTGGAACAAGCCACAAGCCACTGACTAATGCTGGGCTCCATTACAGACATATTGAGAGACTACAACCATAGCGCCACCACAATATGTCATTTTACCCCACAATATTACCTCTGCCAAAAAAGTGAGGCTTCTGCTTTTAGTCAAGGTTGTTCAAGGTCTCTACAAAATTTAAAACCAGACATGCTTTTAATTAATGAACCAATTTCGCCTGACCCAAGGATTGAATCGTTAAGTTTCAGTGTTGATATAATCTTGAATTTCCAACACTATGTGAACTACATTAATCAAAACTACAGTATTATTCTGTGTTCATGCGTTAGGAAACTTCATCATTCAGAAGCTGCAATTTTTAAAGTTTACAACTGGAGGACGTTTGCACTCTAGTAGTCCCTTGAGTACTCCCTGAACTCATAAAAAGTCCCTAGTCCTAAGCTTCCAAATCTCACAAGGCAGATATACTTATGTGGTGCACATGAACAACTATTACACAAACACACACACACAAACATACATATGCTCCCATGCCTGACCGCTGGAGCAGCACATCTGCCTGGGGATCATATTCTGTGTGGGGGAACCGTATACACATCCTGACAGGAAGCAGCGCGCAGAAGGCTGAAGGAGCCTGGTCCTGCCGAGGACCAACTGCTGCCGTTTTGTACTTTTGGACCACTGCACCACACTACACTCTGACCTTATTCCACAACACTCTGCTCCACACATATGTCTTCCAAAGGGCGCTCTAGTATATGCTTTCATACACTTATGGAATCGGTTTTTGTGACAAAAAAAATGATTCGTAGGACCCAAAAAAAGGCCCCATGTCATTTTAATGTTCTCAGTTAAATCACATACTTTCTATTTAAATTACAAATGTAGCGACCCTTACAGAACATCACAATTACCCTGTTTTCCCTTCTCCTAACTTCCAACTAGAAAGTTTTGTAATTAAAAGTAGTCCGTTTCTAACAAACCTCATCAAATACAGTTCTTCTTCACACTTGTGTAACTGAAGCGGAGCTACAGTAAAACATAATGTTGTTGCTGAAGACAAAACTAATACCCCCTCTGAATGTTCCTTCAGAGGCACACTCCTACAGAGACACACTGACATTTTCAGATATTCAAAGATCGCTGTGAATGAAAACACATTGGAAAACGGCTCCTCGGAGAGTCCTGTTGATTATACATGTCTGTCCAAAAGAGCAGAGGGTGGCTTTAGTGGTGTAAAGTGAACGTGTTGTTGGCCTTCTGTATTTTTCAGTCATGGGCTGAGATTGATTTATTTTTACGGTATTCATAAAAGGCTCGTATCAGTTTGTGTGTCAGTGTCTCTCTTGACTGGTGCTTGGCACGCAGCATCTCACCTTCTCAATATAGAGAAGGTTTTGCATATCTGAAGTGGATATCAGTGTTAAAAGGTGATATTAGCAGCTATAGCACAGACACATTGGGTTTTCATGGTCACTACATGTCAAACATGTGAGAAAGCGAAACCAAAATGTGGATGGATGAAATGAGCCAAAACCAATATAATTTTAAAAAATGTAACCATCATAAAATGGTATTATCATTGTCACATAACCACACTGAATTCATGGTATTTCCACTGCATTGCCACCAGAAGAACGAGGCTAGGGCTCGTCTACTCTCTGTGAACCTCACCAGCCTGTAGAAACAGGTGGCAAATTGACCGTGCTACTTAGATTTATGGGCAACCTCCCACATGTTTTACTCATTTGGGAGACCTTTAAAAGATCAGATCACAGAAGAAACAGAAAAAGCAACTGGTGGCTCAAGTATTAGTGAAAGAAAGTGGACAGAAGGAGTAAAACTGCAGAAAATGCTTTAGTATTAAATCTTTCCAAGAGGTCTCACAGCTTCATTTCACCTATTTATCAGTCTGCACTGACACAAACAAGCAGAAACTTTGCCTCCTGCCAGTTTATAGTTAGACTGTTGGAAGAATGAGAATCAATGCTACTCTTCAAAGATGATTCCATCTGAATTTCACTCCATCTTCCCACATCCTTTATATCCGTGTGGCTACTGACCCTCAAACTCTCTGGACTAATATTGAATGAGAGGTTAAACACTCAGTCTGCACAGATAAGAATAAAGGAAATTCTCTGAAGAAACATTCATCAGCAGCTGAGGTATTTGGTAACCAACTGCGAAAGTTACAGCTAGCTCTGAACAACTCAGTCAGTCTGGGATTTTACAGCTGGTCTTTATTTTTGACACAATTTCAGTAAAGTGTCTCTTTGTACCAGAATTCAAATCAAAACCCCTTTGTGTTCCAGTGGGAAGTTGATTATATTTATATATTTTTACCCAACTTCTTCATGATTACATCACCTGCTTATTATTCCTGCTGTTTAATTTTTTAACACCCTGACAAATCTACATCAAATGAGTACAACACATAGATGTATACACTATCATACACTACAAGTACATTATAACTAAAGCATACCAAGAAGAGGCCATGGCAGCACCAGGAGAGCGTAAATAAGTCGCTAAATTGAAGAACTGACACACCATCTATCATTTAAGGGAAATCCAGTTGCAGCAAATTTTCTATTGATCAATTGATCGTTTGAGCTATAAAATAACAATTTTCTAAAGCCCAATGTAACGTCTTCACATAGCTTCTTTTGTCCGACCACCAGTTCAATACCCAAAATATACTGAACTATTGTATATTTACTATCATATAAGAAAAAGAAATTACTTAAAAGATTATGAAAATATTTGCAGATAAATTTTCTGTCAATCGACTAATCAATTAATTGTTTCAGCTCTACTAAAAAGCCACACTGAGAAACTTTGAGATCATAAAAGCAAAGAATTTGTGTGACTGGTCAATTTATAGAAAAAATCCCAAACTATACTTATACTAATGCTATTGACCAACAATGTCTCTCTCCTTTCTGTGATCAGCAACAGAAGAAATGCCCAAGTGTCATCTTCTTGAGGCTGGGAGCTTGTCGACCCTCCCCGCCTGCCGCCAACCTTACGGGGCACCGTGACACTGTTGGCATTCATCGTAAAAGACAACTGGCTGTCCATCTTCAAACAATTCAAAACATGAAGAGGGGGGTGGGAAGGGGGAGAGGGAGAGGACAGGCAGATAAATGCACACCCTTTCTCATAGTAGCCCCTGTGGAGATCATAATAGCTTTTGCTCATCATAAATACCTCGGGGGTAAAAAATAGACTGATAACTTCACAGCTAGCACAATCAACCTGCAAACTCACAATACTTGCAATAAAATGTGTGAAAACATGCTTCTGACTTCAGAAAAATAAAGTGCGTATCTACACCCCAAAGCACAAATATAGATACTTTTAAAACCAAATCTATTGCTTAATATAGCTTTATATTACAGTTTAGTCAATGAGTGACAAACTAACAGCAATCACATGAAGGCCTCAGCCTCATCAGCCTTGCAGTGACTTAAAATATAAAATATAAAAGGGAGCGGAAAAGTGGAAAACACACAGTAAGAGCTGGTGTCCAGCACAGAACTCACCATGAGACCCACGGCTCAGTGATGCCAGTCCAGTCACCAGGAGAACAGCCTGCCAGGCCCACTCCTGAGGCAGCCACACCACCACCATCACGCCAGCACCAACCCCAGTCACCCGCCTCCTTCAAATCCCGGAGGTGCTGCCACAACGAACACGCCCGTGCAAAGAGGCGGAGGTGTGAGACTGCGTTTTATATCCTTTCCGTGAAAGAGCGCCAGTCCACTTTCTGCACAAGTGTCTCTCTGTGAGTGACTGCCACTCTGCACTCTCAGGAACTTCCCACAGCACACAGTCGCCCCGCAGCCTCCAGCACTACTCCACACTGACAGCCTGGGAGACACAGACACAGAGAAAGAAGAGGGGGGGAAAAGAGGGGGAGGAGGGTGTTACTTAGTTGCTCTCTCACTGTGCTATTTGTCCGACCCTTTCTATGAGCAGCTCACTACAGAGGGAACAGCTGAGTGTATCTGAATCCACGTACAGCCTCTCTTTCACACTAATACACACACACACACTACATATTCTCACATCACTCATACACAAGAAGAGCAGATTGAAGGGGGCAACAGGGTGTGAACCAGGGCCATGGATGTGAAGAGGGTCTGAATGAGGTGTGAAAGGCAGCAGTGAAAGCATTATGACCTATTGCCACAGGCAACAGGCATAAACTTACAGAGGACATGTACATATACATTGGTAAAACCATCTGATATCAAATCCTGCAAGGTGGTGCAAGTTAGAGCTCAGAATTGTTTGATGCACCGAAGCAAGAACCCAGAACAAAACTTGTATTTGTGGTTGGTATGAATGGGTCAACGCCGGGTTGTTCATCCTGGCTCAGCAGCACTGTTGAAACTACAGAGTTGCTATAGCACATTCTGCCAAGCATAAATTATGTTCCTCTCAACTGCAAAGATGTTAAAAAATGAATTTAGAGAATACGTTGTTGCATTAAATTTACAAGAAAAACTGTTGCTGAAAAGTTACTGTTCTGTCAGATGTTACCAGTTACTCTGTTTCTGCAGGTGATGTTTTTATCTTTATTACTATAAAATGTCATTTTCCATAATAACATACAACCCCCCCCCCGCCCCATAAAAGTAGGGAATGTGGAAAAAACTGAAAGAATCAAGATTCAACAATACAACTCCAAATTTAAAGGGGTAAAGTCGGCATGCACCAAAAGGATGGGAGTAAGGCTGCAACTAACCACCACCCTCCTTAACAAAGGTCAAAATGATCTAAATAAATAAATAAAATAAAAAATTGAATTTCACCCTACATCTGTCTGGCAGTCCAAAAATATAAATAAATAAAAAAAGGAAACAATCAACAATGATGAACACAGAAAAAGCAACCAACCTCTTGACAACCCCGTCTTGATGTAATGTGTGTGGAGCTACAGCTGCAGACACAGGTGAATGGCAAAGACCGGGCGTTAATCTATAACCAAGAGTCTTATTAAAGTTCAGCCATAGGCTCAATCGCATTCGGTTCCTCATGTGAGTCTGTGTGTATGGGAAAGGGGTGAAAACGCAACACTTCTAGGTCTGCAGGGATCAGGCCATTACACGTCAGGTGATTACAGGTGATTAGAGCTCACACCCCCAGGCACCGCTGCAACTTTTCAACTTCAAACTAATCTAACACACACACGGACACACATGCAAACATGCAATACCACAGAAGGAGTTAAATGATAACAATAGGGACACATTCCACTGGTGAAATATGTATGTGGGTTACAAGTTAAGAGGATCAAGTGAGCTATTAAGACAGATTACATCAAGTCTACTACAAGCACCTATACATCATAAATATGTCAGGAATTTCCACAATCACACATGTAAGACCCTCGTAAGTGAAAGAACCTGTCTCCTTGAAGAGAGAGATGTTTATCCATCCCAAATGGTTTGAGGGAAGCAAAAAAAAGCAAAAAAAAATGTTTTGGTGGTGTTAAAGCACTGATGGAGGAGGGTAAAACAACACCAACAGCCAAATGGGGGCTGCTCCCCCCACCACCACCTGTCCCCTCTTAAAGTCTGACTGGGTGGGAACAGCAGCTCCCAGAAGCCACCTCTCCTCTCCAGTGCTCCACTGGCCCTATAGCTGTCGCTCCTGATTTGTGCATTGCTGTGTATTACATGTGATAAGTCAGCCTATTCTGGAGCACGAGTGCATGGGGAGCGATGTGAAGGGGTCAGTGCTCCTCGCACACCCTTCTGCGCTCCATCAAACGCCCAGCGTGGAGTCTCGCTGTATTCTCAGACAGCCTACTCAGCCCACATGGATGGGGGGTCCAGGGGAGTGAGCAGCTCTGTAGGTGGGGGTCACTCCACCCTATAAAAGGGGTTGAAAGTGGGACAGACTGGTTGGAAGACTCACTTTCAGTGAAATTAACTCTTCACTTCCCCTCTATTTTCTTCCCCTCCCCTCTCTTAGTTTGAATTTTAACTGCAGAACCCATCTGTCATCACACACATAGTTACAGGATGATTAATATTGCCAGAGAAATCGTTCTGTCAGCACCTCGATCATTCTGTGAAACCACAATGTTTGTTGCAACTGGAATGAGAAATAGCCACATTAGACATGCAAGCGCCAGAACACAATTCAAAAGCTGCGTTAAAGGGGCATGCCACCGATTTCACACATTAAGGTTCAGTTAACTCATCATTGGTAGCGCTACTTAAAGGGAAACTCCAGTATTTTTAAACCTGGGCCCCATCTTTTAAAAATTTGGGGGTCAAAATGACTAATACTTACTAATATATAATATAACATTATTAACATAGTTAGTTTTGGAATTGTTCCAGTAGATTGCCTCAACCAGCATCCGTGAACGGGCTACAATGGCTGCAACGTAATTCTTGTTGCAGGAAGATGAAAGGATCTTACTCTTTAACAAACGGTCTGTCTCTGTGGGGATCCTTTCCATAATGTTGGCAGACACATCGAATAACAGTCTGAGCCTGTCAGAGGCAAAAACAAACGCTTTTAGTGGACGTACTTTTCACGGGCGCAATTCGCCACATTGCAGCTATTGTGGCCTGTTCGCAGATGCTGGGGGAGACGATCTACTGGACCAATTCCAAAACTAATGGTAAGTATTAGTCATTTCAATCCCAAAATTTGTAAAAATAGGGCCCAGGTTTAAAAACTTGTTAAGATAGAGGTTTCACTTCTTTTGCGGCTCTGACCGGATGATGTCACCTGGGTCAACTTGGCATGGGTTTGAATGTGACACATTTTTAAACAGAAATCCTGTGTCACAAACTGGGGCACGCAATTTAAAGGTTAAGGGCATTTACCAGGCTGGGGAAGTCTAACGAAAGATGCTATTGAGTTGCATTATGGGAAATCTAGTGATTTTTCAGGCTTGACCTATTCTAGGGACTAAACTTCAGGATATCTCAGTCTCTGCTGCTTTGACCATTCCATTTTTTGTTTATTTGCCTCTTGCAAGCTTCCCAATTTTGTGAAAAGTGCAGTACTAAATTATTGAAGTACCCCTTTAGAAAATGAGAAAATGATTCTTTGCAACATGAAGGTCACTGCAAGTCCACCACAGATCTGCTAGTTTCAGCAGGAACAGCGCTAAGCTGTGAGGCTGGTGTAGTGGCCACAGTCAGAATTGCAGGTCCAAAAAGACTTTATTATGCACAATAATTACCACATAAACTGCTGTATCACAATGAATACATTTTCCAAATGACTCTTTGTATTATCAGAATTACGGTCAAGTGTTCATGCCATTCATGTGCAAAAAGTTAGCAGGAAGTTATCTAGCTGGCCCAGCCACAGAAGGCGAATGAGCATGCTCAGTGGGCCAAAAATCGTGGGAAGCCTGAGAAAGCCTGACAAAGCTTTTCAGTGTATGTATGTATGTAAACCCCGAGAGCAACTTTTATTGGAATGAATGGAGGTCCATCTTGGAACACTGTATCCAGTTCTCTTAATATTTGCGTGGTTTCCACTCTAACTTTCTTCACCAGACCACACCACACCTCTGTGCTCCTGACCACACCTCCTCTGTTCGCTGATCATTAACACTATAAATGCTCACTGCTCCTTTGTTGACAATACTCTACAATGTTAGCAAAAGATAGCAGATGCTGAAGTTAAAAAACTCAAGGTCCTTCCAATAAAACCCCAGAGATTCAAATACTTGTTATAATTATATAGTTATAGCTATAATAGGTACAACAAGGACTCAACATTAATCAGCTTTTTGTCTTTTTTTTTTTTCCCTGGAGAGACAGCATTTAGTTAAAAATTTGCAGTGCAGTATTGACAGATGTCACAGAAACTCCTCAACCTTTTGACAGAGTGCTGCTACAAAAACCGAAACTATCCTCTGAGGAGCTGAGTGTTTGCCACGCAGAAACCGTCTGCACTGCAAACACTATGAAACATATTATATTGCTTCATATTATAGCATAATACATTTCTCTCCAACCACATAAACAGTCTATTATTATTGCACACAATGTACTTCAATAAATCAAGTACCTCTTCACTTGTCATGGTGGCACATTTTCCTGTTCATCCATGATGCTGGCTTTAACCTCACCTTGACCACCTTAGTACAGTGGGCATTAAGTTTTGATTTGGGAGAGACTGGGAGGGAGGTGTGGGGAGTAGTTTAGCTGTGAGATTATTTTCAATTTGTTTTGCAGACTCTGTATGCCTCACACTCAGTCTGCACCCTCCAGCAGTTAGAGATCAATTAATGCAGCTTGGTTGTTTGTAATAATCTGTCTCCATTTCATAAGGCAAACATTTTCTTATGAAACAGAGACCTTACAATAATACTAGCACCAGTGTTACAGTGCACCATGAAAATGAGCCACGTTTTTTATTTCAGAAAAGGACTTTAAAGGCGCAAACACACCTTTCATCGCACAGCAAGAGGAACGGGATGGATGACTGTGAAAAATCACCGCTAACCTGTGAAACAAAAAGCCATGACAGAACACAGATGCTGAAATTACTTCGGGCAGAGATGGAATGCGTATCATGAGCGATGTTCCAACCGTGGCCAAACTGACCCTCAGCTCTGTGAAATTAGGAGGATTTTCAGCAGCTCAGTGTTAAAACTGCTGTCATAGAATCCTGGAAAGCAGTTTATTACCGTGGCAATGCAGCTGTCCGCCCCAGATGGTCCAATCAGGGTGCAAGAGTTGAGAAAGTGTGACACCATCTTCATTATCGAGCTAGACAAAGATTTGCTTCCTCTCCTCATTAAGTTGTAAGAAGCACAGATATCTTTTGTACCATGGAGAACTAGTACAGCAACTCTTATTTATTTGGTTACTATCATTAGCTGTTTGTCAGCTTAACGGATTATTCATTTGGTCCTACGAGATGTCGAAAAATTGTGAAAATTGCCCATCTCAAGTCAGAGGTGACATCTTCAAAACGGGAAAACAAAATATCCTCACGTGGAGGAGGAGCCAGCAAATGTTTTGCATTTTTTCTTATAAAACAACTTAAACAATTAATCAATTATCAGAATTGTTCAAATATCCCATTGGTAGAGTATTTTCAAGTCAACAGTCTTCGTTTAACAATAAGCTAATCATTTATGTAGAGGTTCTTTATATATATATATATATATATATATATAAATAAACACAATGGGGAAAAGAGTACAAAGGAAGTCTGATGTAGCCTAGTCAACAGTTAAGCATGAGCACGAGACAGACAACATCTATTAAAACAACCAGACCATATATATAAATAAATAATGGCAATATATTGTGAGATCCCTGCAGATCCCCAGCAGAGTCTCAGCCCTCAAGGCAAAGAAAGACCCTGATGAATATTCAAGATTCACACAATAGTAGGGCCAAATCACTCTGCTGAGATTGACGCTTTGAAGTCCCAAAGAATGTTGAGGGGGGAGAAAAACGTCATTCATAAGGAGTGAAAAGGCTGTCACAGCAAGATTCGCCCTCTTTCCCCTCCCTCTGTCAGTCACGCCGTCTCATTCTCTCACCCAGACTGTCTCACTGTCTTTCTTTCATGATGCGACGACGTAGTGAGATATTGGAAAACACTGAAACATGATCACATCTGTTGAATCATTTTTGTTCTGCCTATATTCACGTCGTTAGCCAGTTAAACTTCTGGAAAGATGCAGGAAAACTTTAGTTTCAAACAGAAAATGAAGTGCTCCTATAAGAATACATCATGCGTCACTCAGGATCTGACCTGTGTGATGGAAGAAAGTGATGCTTGTAAAGGCATGACTCTGTGTTCCAGACAAGGAGAGAACATGATCCACATTCTTGAATTTACAGCATTCAGTCATGCATAAAGATGCAAAGTGTGCAGGTAGTAATTAAGTTTGTTGCAACCACACAGTTTCTGTGAGGCAGTTGTCTATGTCAGGTAGTAAATGTCAAAACTTTTGTGAAACTCAAATATTTCACTTAACACTGCTTGTAGCCAGTCAAGTAAACTAAACCCAGAGCTGGCATGTAAAGCAGCAATTAAAATTGTATTTTATATATAGCACACACATTTTCACAGTCAGCGCATGCGATATGAATAAAATATCCAATCATAATATATATAATTCTATTTCACAAAATCAATATCATAAAATACAAAGTTTTCTAAAAATGCAATTGAGAAACAAAATGTCTAAATGGTGTGTCTCCTTTTGGTTAATCCCGTGAATGAAACACCTGTAATCCTGTAAATCCAATAATGCCTTTAAGTAGTCCAGCTCATTGATTTGCAGGCCTGCCCACAACCTGAGATATTAAAAAGGGATCAACAAATCTCTACCAGTAGACAAATCTCTATCCTCTCACTACAGTATATCATCCATCCTCCACTGGCTCCCTGTTCCACAACAGATTCAATTCAAAGACTTACAAAGCCCACCATAACCCACTGGAGGCCTCCTCCTACCTAACTGACCTTTTCCACTGCCACACTCCTTCCCGCAGCCTCTGTTCGTCAGACTGTTGCCCACCATCCAGGATCAAGCACTGGACCTGGTGTGACAAAGCCCTCTCCATTGCTGCCCCCTGCCTAATTTTTTTATTTATTTTTTGCTAACCTAACTTCAGTCAGATACACAATAAGGAATTATTATAAGAAATACATGGAGATTAAATCTTATTTAAATCAACAACACTAAAAAATATACCACATAAAGAGGAGGTTGGGGTGTTGGAGGGAGCTGCAGGAGCAAATGTTGGCATGAGTGTATCAGGAGACTAATAGTTAGAACTGTCTGGTTATAATGGCCTGCGCACTGTACACCTCCGTGAATATGATTTGGACGTCAGCTGATAGCCACACATTTGGTAAAGAGCCAGTAATTGTGAAGTACTACAGCTGATGGCCAAGCAGCTAATGCAACTTCAGTGCTCTGCCTGAACTAACGCTATATGCTCCATCATGTAAAGCATCTTTGAGTAGCTATAAATGCACTCTACACACACTCCCCGACCACATATACACACCACTCCCCCCATATCCTGCTATCTAATGTTCAAACCAGCACTTTAGAAGCAGCTGAACTGGTACAATTTAAAGCTTGAAGGTACCTTGAGGGGATTGGGGAACTTTCTGACCAAGGCAGTTCACCCATCATAGGCTTATAGTTCGCAGTGTAAATGGTAATACTGTAAGTAGGCAAACCCTGCATTTGTAAATTGTCAAAAGAAGCTTTGGTGTGGTTCAGATGGATAATAATAACATTTCTGAGAGCATTTTACTACACTGGCTTTGCTTCTATTCACTTGCTCACAACAATGTCTCAAACTGCTTTCTGGTTATTTTTCAGAAGATCAGACAGACTCATAGTTTTGCAAATTCCTGAGAAAACATGGTGTTAAAATTTTAGACTGTAATTATACCGCAGTTGTGTGGACTGTTTTGGAAGACAGCTAGAGTCTGCTTGACAGTTGTTTTCCCATTTGTAATGCAATATACAACTTGCAAATGCAGTGTTACAGAACCACTACAAACACATTTTTTACATCATCCTATTCTGTTTTTACAAGTTCGGCGAAATAACCCTGACGTGTTTGTTTTTTTAAAATCTACTGACTATTGTATTGAACAACTACAGCTGTGGTACATCATAAAGTGGAAGCTAAAATGTCAGGTTAGCTGAAAAGAACCTGATCAGATTTCCTCATAAAATATCTTCTTTTCTTTTTACCCACTGATGTAGCTTCTTCATGAGAACCTTATCAAATCACTTGGTGGGACAACATTGCAATCTCTTTATATTTGACTACTAACACCAAAGCTACCTGAAAGGCTGTGATTACAACAATGCACAGGGCCCTTTCTGTGGACCAACTGGTGACTGCGTCTGAAACACACCTGTGGCTCAGATTTCACCCGTGGGCACAGTGGTTACAAAACAGCCACACAACCTGACGGATTCCATGTAAAGTGTCTGTCTGGCTCTGAAGGTGCCATTAAGAAAGTGTTCTGTGATTTTCCATGGCGACAACACGCCAAGAACAGCAGCATGAAATCCTCCCCCTCCCCCCTCTCTCTCAGTCTCTCTACCACTGAAGGTCACTGGGCCAGGTCTATCTGAGTAAGTCTCCTTGTTTTTGTCAGCAGGCCTGGCTGCCAGTGAGCTGTACTTAAGTTAATTCCCTTGCAGCTCTGTTCCCATTCATTTTCTGGCCACTTGATCACTCTGCTTTGGCATCTTACATAATAGTGTGTACTCACATTGCGAACATACACCAACCAAAGGCAACATTTTGTTGAAATAACACTGCAAGAGTGTGTAAATCTATAATTAATCATTCCGAATTGCTGCACTGACAAAGAAAAAACTATTTGGAGAAAAAGCATGTAAGCAAAGTTTAAGAGATTTGACATAGGTTAATGTACAGTACATTAGCCTGCATGAATGTATTTACTCCTATAGTACTGTATGTTGTGGTCCAGCAACACACTTTTGCATAATGACAGCTTCAGCAGCACGAACAGTTCACAAAGACAGAATGAGTCAGAAAATCAATTCAGACACAGCCAACGCGCCCAGTCAGAAAAGAGTTTGATGATAAAACAAACAATACAATTTATAAAAGGTTGAAACCTTCCATAGCAACTTGGTGGATCAGAATAGTCTATTAAATAAGGCATACACATTGTCGTTTCTCAGTAATGGAAAAAAAAGGAACAGGTTCTCACAATTCAAACCGAAAAATTAGGAGATTTTCTTATCATGGCCTTTGTGCAGCAGGAATCGGGAAGCCGAGGCTCTTCTTGCCAAGTCAACCAGGAGCATTTAATGAAGGGATTGTTGCTGAATGTCTGCTGGGCTGCGTCGAGCAGACACTGAAAACCAAAGGGTCTAATTAAGGGGTTCCTCTGACGGTCAGACAAAGCAGACAGCAGGGGTCAAGACGCTGGCCCACAAACTGGCTCTGACCCTCACACCTGCCTGGTTGCATTATACTGCAACATGTCTGCGCACAGTGGACAAGCTCACACTGACACATCATTACTGAACTGGCACCAAACCACACACACCGACACAAGAAATAGGGAAAGAGACAGAGAGAGAAAGTGGACCTATATGCGAGTGATCATGCCAGGATGCGAGATGATACCAATTTAAATAAATGCAGCAAAAAAAGAAAAACGCAAATTTGAGTTGTGTGTCAGTGCCGAGCAGTATCATCTTATATCATGAAATCTTTATGAACAAAAAGATAAATCTGAAGCCCCACAAGAGTTTAAATGACATGTAGATTATCCTTTCAGAGTAAAATAAGCATGGATTTCCAAAGCATATTCACGAAGAGGTGTTTTGACTTGGTGTTACACAGAGAACCTTGACATTAACCACAATAAGTGAAGCCTGGCAGGCTGCTTAGGGGCCCCATATGCGAGTGTGTCAAAAGTTCATGCCCTCCTTCCAGTGTTCACACTGCAAAAACAAAAAGATTGCCTAGTGTGAGCTACAGCCCCGCCACTAACAAGACTGATTGCTACAGAGTGGCTCCACCTGTCTCTTGCTCCAATTAGTCCTGCTCGCCACTGAAGTGCTAAATAACCAGCAGGGAGGGAAGTGACGGGACAGCAATAGGATCAAAGAAATGGAAAAATGCATGAAAGGCGTGGAATGCATGTGTATCAATTTGTGTGGGGATAATGGAGGATGAGCAGAGACAATAGTTTAGCTTATTATAAAGTTTCAGTTTAAAAGACAGCATATTTTTTAGAAAAGAGGAGGAAGCGTTACAGTTAGGGAGAAGTTAAGATGTCCGAGATTTAGACCTTTCAGAAAGACATGAAGCAAGTCACCCAGAGCACTTGCTTCCTCTAAGGTTCACGGGAGGCTGTAATTATGGGAAAACAGTTGCGTATTTACCATATCACATGCTCTTTAACAAGCACTAATTGTGCATGTGCACTGAGCACATGTAGGAATGTTGTACTAAAGCTGCAGGAAATGTTTAATTTAGAGAGCAGCTTGGATGACATGGTTTGTGTCAGATCTGTCAAAAACAATATCAGCTGGAAAGTGTGAACCAGAGGTGACTGGGACAGACTAAGAAATGAATGAGGGTGCACAATATGGTCGACTTTTTAGTTCTTGTCTTTGTGACCGAAAGTTATGAAAAGATTTTAAGAGAAAAGTTAAGTTGGTGGGTACGCAGCTTTTTTTTGTATTAAGATTTTATGTTTCCATGCATCAAGAAGTTGTTCAATTTCCAGATGCAAAATGACACTGTTCACTCTGTTTTACAGTAAACAAATCTGTCTTGTGGCCTCTTGTAAAAATAAAGATATGAGAAAATGAAAAGGAAAAAAAAAATATAGCTTCTCATTATACTGTAGAAGAAAACTTAGAAGTCTCCTCTAAGTCAAAACAATAACAAAGGTGTTTTTCATATGATTATTTTCATCTGACTTTAACCAGATTACATAATCAAATTCCTGTGCTTTTCTTCACTATGCACCTAAATAAATGCCACTGGCCATCATCAGAGAAAGACAACAACTGCACGTATATAAAGACTCTGTGATCCCTACACAGGTGGAAACTCAAGGTTCAGAAGTCCAACTGACCAATCACAGCATCAGCAATCTTGACAAGGGCAACCAGGTGAAGATTTCTAAAAATCAGCCATCCACTTAACCAGCTGCAACACTCTCCTTCAACGCAGACTAATACTGGTTAACAATAACTACAACAAAACTAATCTATAAGGTCACATTGGGAATAAGTCCAGCATTCATGCCCCTTGGTTGGAATGTTTTGGGAGTAAATACTTTCATCTAATGCTGTTTCAACACTCTATATGTTACCTCGCCAATCTGGAGGTTTTACGTTTCCAATGCCACAAAAGTAAAGCGTCTTAAACCACAACCTCATACTTTAGAAATGCGAAAGTAATTCTTTTCATTTGATTAATATATCAACTAAAATCCACAGATAAGACAAACTGCACAAGACACAATCAGGGCAATATCTGGAGAAATAAAAAGCCTGTACGTTATTCATCAGGGCCTTTTGCACACTGGATCCTTTTTAAACATGCCCTGTCCCTGGCTGTAGTAATGCATGAAGGAATGGATACAACCCAACCCTTGGAACAGCTATTGGACTACCTTTATGCACCTCTCTACGGACTAGTTGACACAGACAGGTGGGGTTTAAATGGTTTAAATTAACTGCCCATAGATGCCCCCAGAAAGAATCTGTTCATTAAAGTAGACGCTCCTAGCCATTGTGATTAATGGTGTTTGGATAAATTTAGTTTTACTGCTTTATAATTCAGAGGGAATTAATAGAAGGGGCCAGTCCACTGCCTCTGGTCAAACTACCTGCTCTGTGTTGTTGGAGTGTGATTGAGAGGGAGTACAGGGCGAGAGCAGGAGGAGGGAGTCCTCTGTGCATATTTTCCATTAGCACTCACACCCCTCCCTTGGCTAAAGTGCTGAAAGCTCTTTTGTGTGTTTGTGAGTGGTGTGAAGGCTACAGTGATACAGCATACACCTCAGTTCTTTGACTGCACGGTCACTAACAACATTGCAACGGCTAATTTATTCTTAACTTGGTAGCTTCTTTTTCCACCTGAAGGTGGATTTCAGAAAGAAAGGGGGTTACAAACTGCGATGAAGCTTTAAAATGATTTGGCATTTCAGAAAGACATCAGCATTAACCTGTAGATCTTTTAAATATTTCCTGCATAGACACACTTAGTCCTTAGCTTTTTAAAAATGAAACCAGGAAATGTAAACATGTGTAACTCTGGACTGGCATCTCCATCTATCCAGACCTTTCCAGCTTGTTATCAGTTGCGAAAACCACATAATGATAAAGAAGAACCTCAACTAAAGTGAAGATGCACTGAGAGGATATAAGCACTCACTCAGACAGAAATAAAAGAAAATAGAACAAGGAGGGAGATGAAAAGATAAAATTACCATTATTACCCCTTAGCACATGACTGCCACTTATTAAATTAAGTAAATGCCTAAATGAGTAAATTAAATGAGGTGCTAGTGTTCTCGACATTCAAGGACAAACAGGAGTAGTAATACGTGAATCTCACAGCTGTTGATACTTAAGGTCCTATTTCCACACTGGAGCAAATCAAGCACAGTGATTTCCATCTGTGACTGCTAATGCCACATTGAGCTGGAAGCACACAAAGTGGGTGTCACACTGCAATTCTGGAATCCTGAAAACCATTTGAACCTACAGTATGCTTATTCAGACAAGGACATACTGTAGTGCTACTTCCATGGCTCTAGCTTTGTTTCTGTTTGATATAAACCCTTCTAACCAACCATATGCACAAGTTCACACAAAGCGCTTCAGCACATTTTCAATCTTCATTTTGTATCCTCATCAAAAAATGTTTTTTGTGCTACATGCCACATCTTCTTCTTAGCAACAGGCCTTTTCACTGCAGATATTTTGACTGTCATAGCAGGAAAAGCACAGGTGTGACTAATAACTTTAACGCTGACTCTTTTGTATTCAAGTGTCCCAGTAAGCCATGACCGTGAGCCAGCATGCACAATACCAGGACCTTGAAACTGAAGCAGCTAAATGGAATTCAGTCATCATTAATTTTATCATTTACACCTGTGCTTTTCCTACTGTCAAAATGTCCTCTGTGAAAAGAAGCACTTAATGCAATGCTATTTTAAATGCCCTGAATGGCCACACAGGTGTTTTCACTTATGCTGGCTGTTTAGACCTCTGCTAAGGTTAATGTAGGGCAGAGCTATTTAGGGAATAAGTTGATGTCACTAAACTATGTACTAATTAGAATAAGTAAAAGCCCCTGTCACATCAGCATTTAAAACAAAAAAATATTAGTGGCAAAATAATTAATTTCCATTAGATCAGTGGCATATAGCAACATGCTACATCACAGCTGTATAACAGAAGAGGGCTGCAACTAGCAATTATTTTCATTATCGATTAATCTGTTTGGTTATTTTCTAAATTGATCGATAAATTGTTGTTGTGTCTGACCAACAACTGAAAACCTAAATACATTCAGTTTACAATGATGTAAAACAGAGAAAAGCAGTAAACCCTCACATAGGAGAAACAGCAACCTGGCTTTTTTTTTTTTTTTTGGCAAAAAATAACTCAAAGCGATTAATCGATCATCAAAATAGTGGCCAAATAATTTTCTGATTGATCGATTCAAGAGGTTCAAGAGACTCTCTTACTCTTTAACCCTCCTCTGTTAGACTATAAACGTTCCACAAAAGAGAAATGGTTTGCAAACCAGAGACAGGAGTTGATGGTACAATACGCCTTTTGAATATTAAACTGTGTAAACTTATCGTCCCATTAACAAGCTTGCTAGCTCGGACAGCATTTTGTCCCTCTTCAATAAAACCACCCATAAAACTGAATTGAATGAAATGTAGTACAATCCTGAGAACAAAATGGCAGGGGGTAGTATGGTATGACAGGTTGCATTTACTCTGTTGTGTTTGCCCAAGGAAATTGTGGAAATTCTTATTTTGTCTATCAGTCCTTCACGAAAATACTGTTGGTAGTTTTGACAGTACAATGCAAACATACAGATATGACTGAATGGCACCTTTAGAAAACACTTGAGTGTATTTAAAAAAAAAAGGGTATGCATCCATGATGCACCACAGGTCTTGTAGTGTATTTCAATAACAGCTGCAAAACAAGTTTCCCTTGAAGCAACAAGGACATGAAGTGAAAGAAACTACACAGAACCAACCTACTGTGGTTTAAAAAATGTTCCTGTCAACCAAAATACATACAGATTCAAACACACACATCCATCACAACATTATAACTAAGCCTGTACTTTTTCAGGATTTCCACCAACTCAGGGTGAATCCTGTCCAGGAGAGACAGATTTGCAGAAGCCAACAAGGATATCCACATTCAGCTGTTACTCTGCTCATCTTAGAGAGGAACCCTGTTGACGATAATCACCATAAACACAGATCTTTCTGTTGTTCATGTCCATCCTAGGCTTAGATAGGCAAGAGCAGATGTGGATGTTTGGATGCTCTGCACTGCAACTGATATGAATGAAGGAATAACATGAACCCTGGACACCGTTATCATTATATACCAGGAACGCTGTTTCTCAGCAGTGTAAATCCAAGTCTAGCCCCAGCAGATCTTATTTTTGATGCATCAGTTACTGTTTTCAAATTGCAGTCTTTTTATTGGCTTTAATAGACTTTACAGCTGCACTACAGACACTACAGCTGATTCCACGCTGCTGCGGTTTTGTTTCTTGAAACATAAATGCGACGTTCAGATGTGTTATAGTTATGCACAGTAAAAATAAACACTAGCCTTTCTACACAATGCAGCAGGGTCATTCAGTTGTACATAACTGCTCGCAGTTTACAAGGCAGTAATCTGGAGTTAAGTATAATGTCAAGTGAAGGTCAAGTCTGAAGTGTAACTCGAGTACAAAATCAAATCTCCATCCCATGCACTTCTTACAAGTCTACAAGTTTAGAAATGATACATTGACTGCAAAAGGAAATCAGTTAATAACAACAATCAGCAAACTCCATTTATTATTTTTTGTACAGCAATCCAACTTGTTGCATTGCCTCCTTACACTCAAGGGATGTTAATCCCTCATCTCTAACAAAAGCAGATGAGACGTCCCTGTTTTCCTCCAGGAAGGTTTGAGTGAGTGTTAAACCATCTGCTCCCCTGGCTGATGGGAAACCCAGGGGCCTTGCAGTCTTGGCAGGGAAACCCTGTCTCTGGTTGACTGGCTGACCCAGAGCTCATTTGTCAATCAGGCGCCTTTTCCCTTAATTAGGAGAAGCAGTCCAACAGCTTGGGTTGAGCCTCAGCAGAAACATGTAATTCAGTGGGAAAAGCAAGTTGGTTTACAATCCTCTGCTTCTCTGTCTGCATTCCCTCTCATTTATCTAGCCTCTCACATTACACACATGCTGGAAAAATTTACACCTGTTTTTTGGCTTCACAATGAAATTGTCTTAACAGCTTTGAAACAAATGTTTAACAAAAATTACACTGAACTCTTTGATGTTGTATTGCATATTTAAACTGCACAAAAAAATACTTCACAGTCCTGTTCCGCAAATGAAAATAAATGAATCTGTAGCAGAATATTTATTATTTTAGGCACACCATTTGTTTTTGAGGTAAAAGAATGTAAGAAATATCCTTTTAATATGAGTCTAACATAATTTGAAATATTCATATCCTCAGTGTGGGAATAACAAAAGACATGTTTGATGTTTGTGATGGACTGTCTGTGAAGGAGTAGAGTGCCACATGAGACACAATAGTCTGTCTTAATAGTTCACATCTGTGTGAAATTATGGAACACTTTGGACATAATTCATGTGCAGCGGTGTGGAAAGAAGAATCATGGAGTCCATGCACATGTTCCTCTTAAGTCCCAGACAAGTGGAGACATCATACAGCGGCTTCTCCTCTTGTTATCTTTAACTATTCATTTAACAATCTATGGGACTAACAAATTACTTTATCTTTCACTGAAAACACAGGAAAAAAAGGTACAATACGGTTAACTTATTTAGCTCCATTCACACAAATTTGATTACTGTATGTACGAATACCTAACCTCACTATGCACATATCACACACAAGCACACACCAATCTTTCCTGTAATCACATACACACACACACCTACTGTAGAAGTGGTGGAGGTGACAAAGCTATAAACTTGTCAGCAGAATTAAAGGAACAATTTGTGATCCAAATGTTAACATAAAGGTAGCCTCACCTCTAAAATGAAAAAAGACTGGAAGATTGGAACCTGTAATTACTCCCAAATGTTTTGGTACACCAGACAACGACTTAATCAGGAAGCAGATGCATGTGACTATCAAGATAACTTTACTGATTAAAATCCAGAACAGCTATTTTTACTTCCTGTGCTTCCTGGTTTTACTCCGCAAGGTTATCATGACCTACACATTCAACACAAAATGCTAACTTTTTATCTACAAGTCAAACTGTTAAGTAAATTTATGTGGTGAAGATTCGGCTTTTCTCAACATGACATTCACTGCAGTGCTCCTAGAGATAAAATATCTGATATAAATAGAATGACTGCCAACATCAGTTGAAATTCGATTTAGTTTAATACCAATGCAGACACTATTAGACACTATCAAATCTGAACCAATAACTAATCTTTGGCAATGAACTGTGTGTGTGTGCGAGCAATATAAGTGTTTTGTGAGGAAGTTTATTGTAAGTATTACTGCTCTCATTCCATCAGTAATAGCTTATTCAGTGGCATCCAGACATATATTATTAGGCATTCTAGTACATGTAAATCTCTCTCCCTGGAGATCTGGGCACATTAGATATGGAGCTATCAGTAGCCTTTCCCCCTGACGTTGTTGTTTGCTCTCTTCCAATGATAGCACAATGAAAACACAGGAAGCAGCTCGGAGAGCAATGGGGCTGCGATCAATGCCTCTGTGTCCGACTATATGCTAGGTGATGTCTTAACGTCTGCCCTCCTCACTTCTCAACCCCCTCTTTTCCCTCCGACAGGCCGTCAAGTCTCCTTCTACCGCTAATGTATCTGAATGCAGTGTCATCCAGGGCCGCCTCGTAGCAGTCGATAAATACTGGAAATGCTATCCATCTCTGAAACATCACTCCTTCACTTACTGTAAGTGCGCATCACTGTGGGCACCATCCCCACACTGCTGACAGGGAGGAAGACAACACCAGGCGGCCCCGGCTATGACAGAGCATCATCAGATGCAACCACAGACAGAGTTTTCACTCCTAAAATTGCAGAGAACAGACTGCGTGTCTGAATTGGGCTCTCGTTTGTAAAATATGAGCCGGTGTTTTGAATCATTCCAGGAGTAAGAAATAACCTACAAAAAGCAGTCCTTGTGGATGAAGTATGATAATATGCAGTTTTATCCTCATTTCCTCTGAAACTGCAACATCCCTTAGCTTCAGTGTTGGTATTTATTACCTCTGAGCAACTGACTAATCTATCAGAGCGAACCGCTGGCAAGGAGAACTAATTTTAGTCTTCCAAAGTCCTACTGGAGTCCTACTGGAGTATATGGATAATCACCAACTGAGGGAGAATTTGAGTCACGCATGATGTCAAGAGCAACACTTCCAAATGTCTTAACATTTTATTTTCTTGGTGCGCTGTGTGTAGTGATTGTAACTCTTTGACCTCTTAACCATTTCATTGACAAGAAATCTATTATATTATAATATAATATAGATTTCCTCATTCAATAAAAACACTGTCAGAGGTCGGTCATGAATGAGTCTTAATTAACTGGTCTGAAATGGAGGGACTGAAGGAAAGAAATATAAAGTCCAAGGCCTTTCCGACAGAGCTTGACCGATAGATCAGCCTGGCCGATATATCACTAGATATTAGCTTATTGCAGATATATTGTTATACATGTATACAGTATGTTTGCCAATAAGTAACAGGAAATTGCAGTACAGAAATGCCAAAGATGTATTTGAGGTCATGTAAAAACAATGTTTTAATTATATACTTTGTCCACCAGAAAGCACTGACACAATTGTTTTTCAGCTGTAAAATGTCCCACTCTGTACATTTTTGGTCACAATACCCTAATAACCAAATTTAAGGGAATTTGTATGTCATGTGTTTATGTAAAAACAAAACAAAACAAAAAAAAACATTATTGTCCAATATATCATTATTGTATTTTTTAACTATCGATATCGGCCGAGTATCTGTCTGGTTATACTTATACTTCCAATCCTAAGGATGTAAGAAAAGCACTTTAAACAGCTAATTTAACAATAATAAATTCATACTGTCAGGCTATAAAAGCCTTCTGTTTTTTTACTATGACCTCTCATTAAAATAGTGCAGATAACAACATGATACAAATTTTAATCCAGCAACCTTTAAATGTAAACTTCAAAGTGTATGTTTTCTGCTTATATTCTCAACTGTGACCAACAATTCTACTGTTTCACTTTTGTTGCTTTTGACAAGAGGAAGAGCATCAGCAACAGTTTTGGGATTCAGTGCTTTGCTTTGAGAGTTAAATATATCTACATTTTTCAGTAAGTCCGTGGTAGACTTAGTGAAAGACATTTTCTGTGAGAAACTTGCATGACTCATAATATTTCTCAGTAACACTGAAGAGAAAGTAGCTTGGATAAATCTATGATTCACACATCATGATTCACCAGTTAGTCTTGTTGTAACTCCTTAATACACCTGGTGAGATATCAGTTTCTGTACCTGATTTACAAAAGAACTAATGCATAAAACTATCCACCAGACACCCCTTCCTTTTATCTGTGATCAACACTGTAGGCCAAGAAGCGTTGCTTGTCTCACAACAAGAGAATGCCTGCAGTCAGCACACACTAGTAAAATCCACTCTGACTCCATGGAAAAGTGTTGATTTTCTGTGAATAATTGCATTCGGTTGTCTTCTGCTCTCTTGACTCGAGCTATTGGCTAAGAAGCCTGGAAACTTGTTGGCAGAAGCATCTCATTAGACTGTTTCCACCTTCAAACCCTCTGCTCTCTCCATACTTTTCACAAGGTTATGAGCCTCCCGTACACTTTTGGAATATACAACAGCAATTACAAGTCTTGGTTATTGTGATCATGATTGTACAATTTAAGCTAGGCTTGAGCTATAGTGCAGGAAACCATTATGATGTGCATAATGGTTATGGTACATGCAGCATAGTTGGGGCAGGGCTAAAACATGTGGAAACAGTGTGTGAAGAAATTTTAACCAACCATATCAGAGCTACACAGAGAACATATTATTGCTGGTGTGAATTTGGTGTACTGCATAGTGCTCTGTTTACGTTTAGAGCAAAAATAATAAAACTACAACTAATGTCCACTCTGTGGATTCAAACACTGCTGTATGTTAGGAAAATGAGGTCCAAAAATGTATATCTTACCCCAAACTGAACTTCTGAGGACATTTCTTTAGCCCATTTAATCCTAGAAATATATGGAGAGTATGACAAAAGTTGTAGGCGCCTGTTCAAAGAGACACATTTTAAATTCTGCTTTTGTCTGTAAAATCCTGTACAAATCTATTAAAATGTAAATACTGAAAGTGCTATTCGTATGATTTATCATCAATGGTTCTTTTGCACAACTTAGAACTTCATGGCACTAAGTCAGGCAGCTGGGTGCACTGTGTCTAAAATCTCGTTACAGCTTTCAGTTTTTCCTTTCCTTTGCAATAAAACAAGCTCTTGTTATACCACATTTGCCAGGTGACTTCTCAGTGTGTCTTAATTCTTACAAATTCCTACAAATTTTATACATTTATTGACAATTTAAGTCATTTCTACCTGATTCTTATCTGATCTCACTTTGGTGCATTTTCCAATAATTTTTTGACTTCACTATAGCCTCCACAGGCTGTGTAATTAATGGCGCCATGGGTCCTGCGAAAGTGGGACCAGCTGTGTGTTATGTCTTGTCACCAGTCCCACTCTGTTTGACACCTTCGGCCACGTCCCTCTCTTCCGATGCCAAGAATACTGGTGGAGCACTGCTGGGTCTGAGGACTCTTTGTGCCCACCCTCAGAGAACAAACACTATTAAGACTCAACAACGTGCCCCTTTGCCCATCCCCAGAGTGCAGGCAGTGCCAGCTTCTGTAACTGGAGAACAGAGAGCAAAACAGCTGCTCCCAGTCTATCCTGCATCTGCCACAACTGTGATCTCATGGAACAAAGCGAGAATGCAACCACACGTTTCGACTGGCTGTTCAGTCACACTCCAGCCATTGTCCTCTCACTCTCTCTCTACCTTTTCTTCCTCTGTCTTTCTGTCACACACCAAGATGCATAGCAGGCATATTTATCAATCAGTTATCAGTCATTGCTCTGATTAACTTTTTTTCTTTGTCCACACACTTTGTTTTATATATTTAACTTGTATAACTTGTATATATTTAACTGTATTGTGAGACCTGGAATCCCTCATGCTGCCCTTCATACATTTAGCTGTAAAGCAGTGGTGCACCCCAGTTGGTCACCAAGGCCACTGGCGGAGTTCTTCCAACTGACTGATGGGGATTTTTGAGTAACTGCTGTCCCGCAGACAGGTGCTTCAGACAAGCAGACAACCATTTAAATTGTGACCACTTGTTTACTATTATCAGTTATACTTTTACTGTTACTACACATATTAAAAAGTGACTCCAGTAATTTAATAATACACATTCATAAAGTTAAGGGACTTGCAATACTGTACATAGATTTTTTAAAATAGCAGCAAAGGCCGAGATATCCTGACTTTATGTTTTTGGTTATCTGACAAGCTCAGCAATGTAACTACCAAGTAGTTAGTTTATGTGATGTGTGACATTGCATATATATGGTACTGGATGGTGTTGCAGTAATGTTGGAACAAACAAATGCCAATATGGTGTATTTTTGTGACTTGTGACACCATTTTTATGTACAGTAAATATCAAGACTGTGATTGCATTAAACCAGTGTTTGGCCACAAGATTAGAACATTATTACATAAAACTCCAGGGTCTCTAAGTCAACTCATTACTAGTGTTTTCCTTTTTACATCCAGTGGCTGAAATCAATTCTACTTGGACAGAGTCCATTTGTTCAGAAAGCATGCAGTAAAAGGGCAGCATTTATATATATATATATATATATATA